>CAIGRQ010296660.1:0-13850 GCA_903798375.1 Fraxinus sp. D2006-0159
GCATCAGTCCATTGCCGTCGAATCACTGAAATTGTTACTTTCTCTTGTTCAACCTACTTGTACTTTTTCCACTAAAGTTGATGTTTGAAATGAGCTACAGGTTGTCGAGAGAAAATGGAAAGAAGTTACTGCTGTTTTCAGATTCCCTTCTTCAGCAACAAATGTTTCTTTTATACTTCGCAAATACTAGATTTCATAGCTTTACCACTACGAACAAATTTAAGGCTCCGAGCTAAACAATTTCAAATCGGATTTTGCATATAAACTACCACATTCAACTCCAATCATTCTACGCTTTCTCAGAACAAGAAAAACATCTCCAAAAAGTGGAAGAAACTGTGAAAAATCTGTGCGATTTACCTTCAGTGGTTGGGTCCATGTGCAAGCATAGCCGAACTCGATCGAAATCAACTTCTCACAGGTGGGTTGGTTCCGTCCAGCTGCTGGGCCCGTTTGGCAAGGCAAGGTCGACGATTATGGGAATTTTCTGATTTAGGGTGGATTTTGGAGAACTCCTCACGAGAGATTTCGGGTTGATTTGGGGGAACTCCTCACGGTTTTCTTCAATTTTCTGATTTAGGGTTGCTGATTTGGGAAAGTTTTCTTTCTAATTTGGTATATACGGTTTCCAAATAATTTCACGCAATGCTTTGGAGTTATTTAACCGGCCAAGTAGGATTTCCGTCATCCACGTAGACGAGGTTGTTAACGGTTGTTCAGTGGGTGAGTGATGGAGTTGGACGGAGTGAAGTTCGGTGGCCACCGAGACAATTATGAAAGTTCGGTGAGTAAGTCGTGACACAATACAAAGTTCAGTGGCCAATGAAACATTTAACTCCAGTTCGGCAGTTTCCCCCTTCTCAAATCTCAAACCCTGCGAAGTGCAAACTCATTAGGCGATGCGATTATCAAACCCTGCGAACTCAAAAATCGGCACTGCATCGTTCTTGAAACTGCGTTCTCTCACGTCTGGGTAGCTAGGTTTGCTTTCTTTTTCTTTCATTTTGTTTTCAAATGGATTCGTATATTATACACAGATTTATTTGCCACTTTCTTCTTCCAACATTTGACAGAAATTCAAGGTTGAATATTTTGTTCAATAATGGAATTTTGGATTCTAGATTATATTCACTGTTTATTCATTTAGTATATAATTGTTATTATTTTTTTGTTTTGTGTTGAATGTTTGTGATAATGGTTCTAATTTCTACTTCAGGATTGAATTTGTACTTTGTAAACTTCAAGAGTTCATTTTATTGCTTGAAGATCCTTTTTTTCCATTTAATTTTTGATTATTGCTTGAAGATCCTTTTTGTTTTTTTTTTCCATTTGAGTTCTCGCTGAACTCGTTTGCATGTCTGCCTGAAAGTCATAAGGTGTAACCTTGCTGCAATATTTTGTGGCACAGGCTGGTTTGTGTGCGCATCAATTTGCTCGGTGTTGTTGCTGCCTGGTTTTATCAAGCAATATAACTTTCTTTAGCCTGTTTGTTATTGATTATGTGGATAATCTCAAACTTGAATTTTTCATGTGGTAAGGGATATTTGTTTTGCTGCCTATTAAATTCGTCATTCACAGAGAAATATCTTAACTTGGCTTTTTATCTACCGCCTCCTGGAAATAGCCATGTTCTGGTGCTATTCCAACGTGCATGATCCCTCTAGTCAATGAAGATTGGGGCCCATGTGATAAGTATCAAAATGGAGACTTCTTCCACTTGGTACAAAGCCTAAGAGTCTTCATTGATAAATTATTTGTCTAATTTGAAATTATTTGTTACATACTTCTATCTTGCCCCCTCTCAACTATAATTCTGGGTCCGCCCCTGCCTTCATGAAGCTGCAAATTCATCATCTCAGGAAAATATACCATAAGAACTCACACACACGGAGAGAGGAAGCATGTTGTATTTGGTAGGATTAGGGTTAGGGGATGAGAAAGACATTACATTGAGAGGGCTTGAAACAGTCAAAAAATGTAGCAAAGTGTATATGGAGGCCTACACTTCTCTCCTCTCCTTTGGTCTCTCTTCCACTGGCAAATCCACATTGGTGGGTCATTATTTATTTTTGGATCGACTGCAAGTTTCATAAAGTTTTGAGTTTTTATTTTTATGTTCTTGCAGGAAAATCTTTATGGGAAATCAATCATAATTGCAGATAGGGAAACGGTAGAGGAGAAGGCAGATGATTTACTTTCAGAAGCTCGGTCTTCTGACGTGGCCTTCTTAGTCGTCGGGGATCCATTTGGGTAATTTTGATTTCTGTCAATTTGATTTTTATTATTTTGGAAATTCCAAATATTTATCTGTCTGTTTAATCCCATTATTGATCTTCTCAATTGAATTCCAAATTCCTTGTTTCTGATGAGGCTTGATCTGGGATGTGAGGTTGATAGGAGAAAAGTGTGTTATTGCAGTTGATTGCTTTGTAGGTGGAGTGATTTGGGTGGAAGATATGTGAACTTTATTAGTGCAAGTAAAACCTTTATTTGGTTCCGTATAATGGGTAATTTGGGTAAATCTATTTTATATTTTCACCAAAGAAGCATTTATTTTTTCAAAAAAAAATTATCTTTTGCTCTGAGATTTTCCATTGCTTGGGAATAAGAAGGTGTGTGAACTGAGGGTTGTGTTTGTATGAAAGCGCATATGAATTTGTGATTATAATAATTGAAACTATTGTCTTTACTCACTGCCTATGTTGGCTTGTGATTACTGTTTTATGACCAATAAAGAGCAACAACCCACACGGATCTTGTTGTCCGAGCGAAGAAGTTGGGGGTGGATGTTAAGGTGGTTCACAATGCATCAGTGATGAATGCAATTGGAGTTTGCGGGCTTCAGCTTTATCGGTATGGTGAGACAATTTCAATACCGTTCTTCACAGAGACCTGGAGGCCTGATAGTTTTTATGAGAAGATTAGAAGAAATAGAACCCTCGGGTTGCACACTCTTTGCTTGTTAGGTAGAGTCAACATTTTAATTCTTATACTCCTGGAGTTGATATGTAGATGTCAATTTTTAAATGTCTTGACTGTATATTGTGAAATTTACTGCACATTCTGATATTTGCAGATATACGAGTGAAGGAACCCTCACTAGAATCCTTGTGCAGGTTAGTGACAAGGCTAATATATCCCATCATAATAGAAACTCAACCTTGCTTTATTTTCCATCATTCCTTTTTTCTCGTGCACATACATGCAATCACTTGGACCGGTATTCACATGTCTGCCCCTTGTGATATTTCAGAGGGAAAAAAGAGTATGAGCCACCAAGGTATATGACAATAAACACTGCAATTGAACAGCTCTTAGAGATTGAGCAAAACCGTGGAGAATCTGGTATGGTCATGAGTTCTTGCCATTTTATGCAATTCCTACGAAGTTTTAATAAGAGTTGCACATTAAAAGTAAAAAGAATCACTTCATGCTATGAGTAAAAAGTGGGAACCACTAACAATAATCATTATGAGCTGGAGCTGATCATTGCTTTCCAAATTGCAGCATATAGTGAGGAAACTACCTGTGTTGGTTTGGCACGAGTAGGTAGTGAAGATGAGGCGATAGTTGCAGGTTCGATGAAGCAACTTTTGACAATAGATTTTGGACCCCCTTTGCATTGCCTCATCATAGTAGGCGACGTTCACTCAATGGAAGAAGAAATGCTGAAATTTCATACAGTTGGCAAAAGTTCAAACCAAACTTCTTAATTTTTATGGCTGCATTAGTGCTATAGCATAATCAATTGTTGTACACAAATTCTTACTTTATGATCTCACCAAAAACGAATTTAAGTTTTGGAGTTTGTGGATTATTGGAAAGATCTTCACCAAAGAGTGGAGATGAAGACAATCATTTTCCCTTTGATATTGTGTGATCTCACAGGAGGTTATTTATTAGATAAAACTTTCGTGACCCATAATATTTCTGATTATTTGATTTTATGCAAGAAATTCTCGTGTACAAGAGTCTTTCTTATATAAAGCACTGAATAAAAAATTGTCATCGGATGTTGCATCTCTTGGAATTCTAGTAAGGATCATATCGTCTTTACATACCTAATGCACTTTTATATCATCATGTATTCTTGGTGTTTGTCACATTCGTTCCTAGTTGAGTACTTTCTGGCAAAGCTAGTTTCTGCAAATTTAGCTTATTGCTGCTATGTTGGCTTTTGTGTACAGTTTGTTTGGTCTTGAGTGTCATGATGCTTTTGTGACTAGATTTTGTGATGAGTTGAGACCTTTTAACTCGACAACTCTCTGTGGGTGACATAACAGAAATATGAGTTCTATATCTTCCTAGTTTGTGCTTATTGTATCGAGTACCTATTGCAAGACGTTGAGTTAATTTCCCCAAGACATTTGTGATCGTTTGTCTTGCTTGATCGTGTTGTTGAGATTCAATACATGACAGCCTATATGTAGATGCTTCAATTTTTTGGCCAATAAGTAATCAAACAGGAGTAGCTATACGTAAATATGCAATAACATGCTTCATTTGTTAAGGAGAAGAAAACGACTTGAGACCTAAAAGCCACAAGCAGGGGTCATGATAATCCAAGTTCGCAAGTGTAGTTATTATTGGAGTTAAAAAACATCCACAATTACTTTAAATGGTACTGATGTTACAGTGAAATACCCACTAAGAACAAGCAGTACAAGCATAACTGTCAAAATGTCATGGGACGAGAATTAACGTTACATGTTCTTCAAATGGAAATTACTCACATCGTACGTGCTATCTACTTACAAATTTCAAATACATGATCGTGGCAAAAGGTTATTCTCAAAGAAAACAAGTTTCAAAGAGATCAATTCACTGTTGATGTAATAATCTTGAAAACCATTCTAACTTATAGGAGAAAGAACTGGTACAGAGAAATGCAAGGCCTTTTATACACAGCAATTCAAGAAAGGAGCTTTCTGCATGGCTACATGGGCAACAGAAAATAGGACATATGATAAAATAAGTGCTTACTGCAATTCAAAAGTAATTCTTATGTACATGAAGGTTTTGACAATCTATAAGAGAAGATGTAACATCCTGATGTACTATATCATGCGATCCCCCAAACATATTGTCCCTTTCGTCCGGTCAAGGATAAAAAGATTTTGTACATTTAACCACCTATAACAAAAACTTGTCGCTAATGAAAATCTTAAACGCCAGTATACTTAGATCTAGAATGCCAATTTTAATGGGGTATAATTGCCACACTTTTTCTGCACCTTTCCCTGCAACCATGTCAGACGAATATGGTTGCTCTTGAGAGAGAGGAACGTCTCCCTGAAACTAGGATTCTCGAAGAGATCCAAGGCAGGATAGTACAGGCTGTCTTTGATGCCTTCTATTTCATCCAAGGCTTTTATGCAGTTAGTAATTGTGAACTTTTTATCAATCTGAGGAATTGTAACTGTTCGCAGCCTTGAGGAAGCAATCATCTCATTGATGGCTTTTGCAATTCCATCACTTAATTCTCGATTCCAGTTGTTTTGCACAGATACAGAGACCAAGTCTGAAGGACGCTTTCTCTTTTTATCTGCTGTGGTCGTGTTTTGTGGCGAAGATTCATTCCCATGAATATTTTTTGATGAAGATGGAGTTTTAGGACGTAGGTTCCCACCTTCTGGACCAGGTGGATCAGTCCCACTGGACTTGCCCAGTTCTTCATAGTGGCTTGATTGAGCATATTTGCCATCCACTCCCGAATCTGCAAATATTGTGCATAGTTGCTCATAAATAGGACACTCCTTGGTCTTTATTAGTTCGGTCTTTGATTGTGCCTGTATGCATAAAATGATTATGACAATATTAAGTGGCTTAGCACATACATATATATACATGCATGTTTCTGTATGTACATAGGAGAGTGACAGGGAATAGAGATACCCCGAAATCTTCCCATAAATCAAACCCCACGTAGCCAGGATCCTGCATTGCATCATTTTGGTTAACGGCAGATTGCAGATTGTGATAACGTGTCCTAAGAACATCCAGATGTTTCCTCAACTGATTGTTATTGAAATTGAGATTGGTCTGTCTGTTAAATTCCTCACGGATCTGGTTCCATGTTTTCTTGTCAAAAACATTGTTTGTCCTGTTCCCTATCTGAATCTGCTCCACCACTATGTCTGCAAAAATCTTATCAAGGGCTGCAGTCCATCTCGTCCTCAAACGCTCTTGCTTTGGGTGCAGGTCATTAGCTTCGTTATCCATCTGCATTTTCTGGAAAAACATTTCAAATAATCAGTATCATGACAGTCAACAAAGAATAAAAATTCCTTGAAGAAGAGACAGTCTTTATAGCTGGTAAATACAAAAGAAAAACTTACCTTGGGTTGATTTTCAACCAAATATTGGCACATACGATTAAATTGCTGGTTCTGCTCTTCTGCAAGTGTGTGCCACATCACGCTATCACAGTGGTCAAAATTTCCAACTGATCATTATTTATTTAAGAATAAACTTAAATATATCTGCTTTACTCATTAAGAGATTATCTATCAACAATTCATCCATAAAAGGAAATGACAATGTGGAGAAAAAGATATAACTAATTAACAAGTACTAGAATTTTTGCATCCACCAAATAAAATACATCTCAAGATATATATATATATATATATATATATTCATTTATTCAGTTTTTTCACATTTTCATTTTAAAACTTTCAAACAATCATTAACAGGCCGGTGAAGTGATTGCACATTGCATTTTACAGCTGTTCTAAGAACCAAATATGAATAATTTACCAGAAACTTGTAGTAAAACACAATCATAACCTCAAAACGGTACCAAAAAAATGAGAAACGGTGAATTTGTCAAAATTTACAATTTTATTATACAACGATCCACACGATTTCTCATGATTTCACTTAACAACACATATTGCTCCAGTCACCATATCAAGAATTCGAGTCACTAGTCATCAAACTTCTATTCCATCTTAAACCCTAAATTACAATCCAGGATTATTAAACGCTTAATTAACAGTAATAAAACACGCATAAGACTGACAATTAAACATCTAACCGCAATCAATTAAAAAACAAAAGCATTAAAATAGATACACCAAACAAATAAAAAATATGTAAATTAGTAATAAATATAATAGGCAGAAAACTTACCTGATCGGAAAATCGATCCGGAAGTCGCCGAAAAAATGAGAATTCCGTGCAACGGCGACTAATCGACAGAAACTGATTTTGTAATTTAGGTTTAGTTGCAGCGCGTTACAATTTATGGGGAAAAAGAAAAAACAAACAACCAAGAGTAAATGCTTATTAGTAAATAAATTAAAATTTTCTTAAAATTATTAAAAGGAAAGTTTTAGTTTATTGGGCTTAAATGGACTGTAGTATGTATAGGGCCGACCCAGGTCAAAATAGGATCCGGTTTCAAATTCAACTTGAAGCCCATTTTGACAGCAAAGACATGCTATGTTTAAAAAAAGGTTGAACCCCAAGGACCTCCCACCGTCCCCGTCGCCAGAGCATCGTGGAAAAGGTAAATTGTGGGATGTGCCTCAGCAGGTCAGGGTACAAGAGTCATTATACTGGTTCCCACAAAAGTCCAATTCTAAACCTTTGTTAAATACAGGAATTGAACCCTCAGCTCAACTGAAATTACATCACTCTTGTCCTTTGCACCACTCAACTATGCCCGGGTCACAAAGACATGCTATGTTCATGCACCAAATATCACAGCCACAAAAAAATTAACCAACGAGGAAGAAGAAACATCATCGTCCCAGAAATTGTCGTTGCTCACATCTGTCCAATTCCAAACAACTGCATTTTTTCAGACCCTTGAACTCCATTAAATAATTCATTTTAGCCTCCAAATTCTTCATTTTTCTCATTCCCTTGTGTACTTCCGAAAAGATTCCCCTGTAATTTCTCTCGCATTTAAGCGATCACACATTCTATTTTTATCCAATATCCCTCGGAAAATCCTAATATTCATTGCATGTTAAGGCATTTTCCATTTTTACCAAATTCTAGAAAAGTTATAAGGAAAATGGGGAAGAAATCGCGGTGCAAAGGATGCTGTGGGTGGTGTCTGGTGTTGATTGTGTTAGCAACAATTGCATTTGGAGTTTTCATTGCTCTAAAATTGAAATATCAAAAGTCTGATTCAGATGTTCCGGAGCCACCCGGTTTCAATGCGAAGAAATATGCTGATGCTCTTAAAATTGCAATGCAATTTTTTGATGTACAAAAATGTATAATCCCTCCTGCTCTTTTATTATTATTGTTTTAAATTTGTTATCTTTTTAGATCTGTATATTATACATTATAATTTTTTTTTCATTTCTTATGCATGGCAATACTTGATGATTTATACTTTAGCTACATATATGTTTCCATTTGAGTTTCAGTGGCTATGTTAAGATCATTTGGTTGAAATGGGAAACTATAACTGAGATTGAATTCATTAATTGCGATAAAGAAGAGATTTAGCTCATGTTTGGTTTAGATAAAAATCAGATTTTCAGTAGATTTTGATAAAAAATGATGAAATGTGTGGTTGAAAAGTTGTGGTCACATTTGTTAAAATTAAGTGTTGGCTTTGACTTAAATTTTAATCAATTTTTTAGCTGAACCAAACAGAGCTTAATGTGATTGTTAAGGTTCTAGTTGTTTTGGACCTTTCAATAAATCAAGCAATGAATCGAACTGAAAAGCGAAAAATGATTCATGTAACCAACCAAAAAATTTGTTTGGAACCAAGACTTAGTTTGTTGTTCTTGATATTGGATGGAGCTTTTTGTTGATGGTGGAATTGGCTGCTTAATGTTGCAGCTGGAAAATTGGTGGACAATAACATATCTTGGAGAGGGGATTCGGCATTGAAAGATGGAAGTCAAGCAAAATTGGATCTTTCGAAAGGTATGTACGATGCAGGAGATCATATGAAGTTTGGATTCCCGTTGGCTTACACTGCAACCGTGTTGTCATGGAGCATCCTCGAGTTTGGGGATCAAATGAAGGCAGTGAATCAATTGGAAACGGCTCAAGCCTCTCTCAAGTGGATAACTGATTATCTCATAAATGCTCATCCTTCTGAAAATGTTCTTTACATTCAGGTTGTCCAATCTTGATGTTATTACATTAAATTTATCTAATGTCACGTTCTTGGAAAATTTCAGGAAAGTATATGTTCATGTCTCTGTACATGAAATCTCTACTTTAAAAAAAAAAAAAACCTTAGGAGCCACGTGTTTTGCACCGCTGTGCATTGAAACCTAATCTTTATAAGCTCATTTGTGTTTGATGGAAATGTCTCTAAATTGTATTGTTTCACCATTGCAAATTTTGGCAGGTGGGCAGTCCTAAAGCAGACCATAGTTGTTGGGACAGACCTGAGGACATGACCGGGCCAAGGCCTCTCACACAGGTGAACACTTCCACCCCAGGAACTGAGGTTGCTGCCGAAACAGCAGCAGCTATGGCATCAGCATCCCTCGTGTTCAAGTCTATTGACTCTGCATATTCGAGTTTGCTTCTGAAGCATGCTACACAATTGTTTACTTTTGCTGACAAGCATAGAAAATCCTATAGTATCAGCATTCCTGAAGTGAAAACTTTTTACAATTCAACGGGCTACGGAGATGAGCTCTTGTGGGCAGCCAGTTGGCTATACCATGCAACAGGAGAGCAATCATATATCGATTATGTCACTGGGGAAAATGGCGAAGAGTTCGCTAATTGGGGAAGTCCAACATGGTTTAGCTGGGATAACAAATTGGCTGGAACTCAGGTATGGATATATTTGGAATTAATTGAGTGAGCGAGCCCCAAACAGTGCTCCCGCACTAGAATGGCCGCGATCCTTTCCCCCTTTTTACATATCAAAATTATCTAGTTGATATGTTGCTTCCTTTTCAACTTGGTGATGAATTTAGTCTGAAAAATGGTTAAAGTAATTGATTACCATAAGTCCATTAGATCAATTAGAACAACACAACCTTAATGCTGGAGATTTTTCTGGAATCGTGCATAGGGCTTGTTCATTGAGGGAGTAACTAAGTGTTTTCTTCAGGTCCTGCTGTCTAGGGTTAGCTTTTTTGGGCCGAAAGATGTATCAAACTTCGATATCCTCCAGAAGTATAGAAAATCGGCAGAGGCTGTCATGTGTGGCCTCCTACCGGAATCTTCAACAGCGACATCCAGCAGAACAGATAGTAAGCTTCTTTCCTTTTGACTTACATTCTTGTTTTGGCTCATTTATTGTCTTCAATTCATCCCATAAAAATAGAATTTCACTGTGCATATTTATAAGTTTTGGTCTCATAAAATCGACATGTAGATCACTTAAGGGTGATTTCAGTAGTAGTTTTACTCATTCAGTTCGTTAATGCAGAAGGTTTGATATGGGTAAGTGAATGGAATGCTTTGCAGCAGCCCGTGGCGTCTTCATTTTTAGCTGTCCTTTACAGTGCCTACATGCTCACATCTCGGACTACAAAGCTATCCTGCGATGGAGATACCTTTACTCCATCAGATCTCCGGAAATTTGCCATATCACAAGTACACTTTTCCTCTTCACTACACATAAACATCGTGTCACCTGGTTAGATGGATAATGTTGATCTACCTCATCAAATGTTTAGTTGCTAAAAAGGAAATACAATTATACTTTTATACCATGTTGAAGCACCTTAGCTAAAACCTTTAGCTATTAGAAAGGAAACACGTAGATTTATGTAAATTGCACGTTCAACAATGGTATCGTAACTATCATCAATGTCTTGGCTCACAAATCCTAATACTTACACAAGCATCTTCTTCTTTTTAGGCCAATTACGTCTTGGGCAACAACCCTATGAAAATGAGTTATCTCGTGGGCTATGGAGATAAGTATCCAGAATTTGTGCATCACAGAGGAGCCTCAATTCCAGCTGATGCAACAACTGGTTGCAAAGATGGTTTCAAGTGGCTCGAGTCGGATGAACCAAATCCAAATGTTGCTACTGGAGCTCTCGTTGGTGGACCATTTCTTAATGACACATATCTCGATTTAAGGAACAACTCAATGCAGGGGGAACCTAGTACATACAACACTGCGCTCATTGTTGGTCTTCTTTCTGGTTTGGTTACGACTTCATCAGTGGTTAAGTCTTTCGCCTAAGGTAGTCTTCCTTGGACGATTTACCATACGTATAGTCCTTATTACACATGGTTATATGAACAATTTCTTTCTCTCTATTGTATTTCTATTGTTGAAATTTATGGATTAGTTAAAGATTACAATGTGTGAATCGGAAAAGTTTCCAATGTGTACGACATAGTTATCAGACTTTTCAAATGCAAAGGATGTTCATTGAAAAGTCGTGATTTTTCAAATTGGATGTAACTATTCAAAGAGGCATATAAACGAATAGTCATTAACCTTTGTATAAAAAGCGATGTATACCATTAGATCATGTCTCAATTTGAAATGATGTGATCTAATGGTCCAAATGACTTTGTGCCAAAAGATGCAATCACCCCTAAAAGACACATTGAAATCTATAATTGGACTTTCCGGATTTCATTTTTTTTCCACTCGAAATCAACTCAATTAAATTCATTTCTGATCCTTTCCTTTTTCAAATTATGTCATTGTGATTTTCAAATAATTTTCGAGTTTTGTGTTTAATATTTTAGTATTTGATATCATTAGGTGTGGAAGAATACAATTATTCTTTGGTTCGCCAGCAAAATTAATATTATGCTATATTAAATTTTACAAGAGACATTATATATGAGGAGATATACGTGCATTTGATCTCGTTAGCACCAATGCAGATGGGGAAATTCATCTTAATGAGATTTTCATTCTCATATCTCGCTTCATTTCATCTCCTTTTAATTTCTAAATTTCAGTAAGTTGCAATTTGTGCATATTTTCATCCGTGTATCTTTATTTCGGTAAGTTGAAACACTATTTAGTATTTTGCACTAGTAAGACATGATTATATTTAAAGGAATATAATTATGCACCAATTCATCAATTTCATTTCGCTTGTGTTTGAGCCCCATTCTTTCTCATTTTTTTCCATTCATTTTTCTACAGTACTCATTTTCAACCACACATTCTCCAAATAAAATAATATTACACACAAATCTAAAACTTTTCATCACTTTTTCACCACACATTATCCCATCAATCACTATTCAAAAACTACTTCTTCCTAAAAAATGGGGCTAAACACAAGCGAACATTTCATCAATTTATGCTTCGATACTCTATAATGGATAGTTGAGTTGCAATGTCCTTTAAAGTATCCTGATATTTGTAGGAGAAAAAGCCATATCAGTTTACTAAAATCTGAGATGATGTCGTGTTGACTAAAGACAAAAACACACGACATGACACTAAGGTTGAGAATATAAAAAATTGGGATTAATCCATTCTTTGGTTAATGCTGTGTGCACATGCGCACTAGCTATTTACACTTTTTCTGATGTGTGTGTGTTCTTATCTGTTACACTATCAGTTGAAACATCAAGCATGTTTCTGGATAATGAGTGAGGGCCACTCTACACCATCACTTCCCACTTCTGCACCAGGATTGTTAGAAGGTTACGTGTCGAAACCCGTGAACTGTCTTCTTCAAACGTCGGCATTTTAGATACGTATTCACATCTGTTTCATATTGAGTAAGCTAAATCGGACAAATATTTTACTTTGCACGGGAAAGTACTCTCAAAAAAAAAAAAAAAATGAACTTTGAGCACTTTGGCTTTACACCTTTGTACCTTTGATTGGAAGGGTTGTTATCCTTTTCAATTTTGACATCTTTTGCATGTGTGGTACAATGGTTAGGAAGAACTGGATAGTGCTGTCCCTGTATTAGATAAGATTAGTTACTGAACCAATTAAAGCAATAGGAAAATCTGTATATTTCCAACAGTAAAGGTCAGTCAAGTGTACTTTTTCCCCCTCTGGCTGAAACATTTTCATTACAATGAAGCACCTTACGTAGAATTTCCCCTCTTTTGATTTACTTTAGTTGTACTTTGAATTGGTGTATTAGATAACTAGATAAGATTGGTTATTGAACCAATTAAAGCAATAGGAAAATCTGTATATTTCCAACAGTAAAGGTCAAGACTCAAGAGTCAAGTGTACTTTTTCCCTCTCTGGCTGAAACATCTTCATTACAATGAAGCACCTTACGTAGAATTTTCCCTCTTGATTTACTTTAGTACTTTGAATTGGACAAGATTTAGGTTGATCCCAATTCGTCCTTGGAAGTTGATACATCTACCTCACTGTCCTTGGAAGTTGATATATCGAATTGGTCGACCCCATTTAGGTGCTAGTTGGTTAGACGAAGGATCGACGCTCCGAAATTTTTGAGTTAACTCTTGAGTGAGGCATCTCCTTGATAAGTCCAAGTGTGTTTTAAAATAAGTCCGATCTTTAGCTGTCCTTCTCACCATCTTTTAACTTGTTAAGAGTTTGTGTAAGAAATGTGAAAATTTGGTTTAGCTCAATCAAATTGATAAAATAGTTGAGATACTCGAGCAACTCAATCTAACCAAATGTCAAGTTGTTTGATTATACGTTCAATTAAGTAGTCGAATCATGTCTATTTGTGATGTTAACATTTATGAGTAAGGTTTAAATTAGTCTTTTAGAATTTTAATAGAAGATCTAAAAGAACAAGTTTGAAAAGGATAATTAGCACGTAACGTCCCCACATTTTATTATTATTGTGAAAAACGTCCATATCTTTCATTTTTTGACATTTTCACCCATATTTCAACATTTCATTGCGGAAAACGTCATTTTTTCCTATTTTTATCGTAAAATGACTAATATATAGCCCCTGTTCGACACCCATTCATTT
>CAIGRQ010296681.1:0-14316 GCA_903798375.1 Fraxinus sp. D2006-0159
GGAAGACGTTTGTTGCCAAATATCTGTCTCTATTGCCTCACTTTCTAGTAGTGCACCAGATCGCACCAACGGAGAGACACCACCAAATACCGTCGCAACTCACGGCGATTCGAGCTCATTCTGAAAATGGATTGAGGGTGGTTGAAGCTTCTGCCGCGTCACGCTACCTCCCCCAACTTGCGGCGATTCGAGCTCCACCGCAAAGCCCAGCTGCTACGCCTCTGCGCGAAGAGGCTCTGATCTCCTTCCATTATAGCAGCATCACAGTCCATTCACAGAGAGAGGGGAGGGGGGAGAGAGAGAGAGAGAGAGAGAGAAGAGAGAGTGAAACATTTGGGGTTTGGTTTTTATATATCACCTGATTTTTTAATAATGAAACTTGATCCCTGATTTTTTAATTCCAATCTTTAACCCCCTAGAATTATGTAATTTCCTCAATAGAAAATTTTGTATCCCACATTGAAAGATGACCTTATCTAATCCATGTATGACATGATAGTGAGTTGGGTCTAAAGTCGACCGTGCTCGGACGTGGGATGTGGTATTGGGCTTGGATTAGGTCCAAGTATATATATTAATATTAATTTATTTTAATTAACTAAATACCTTTCAAAATTCGGATGAACGTGATTGTACACGTGTCACTGACTTCTAGAATATATTCGAACAAAATGTGTATAGAACAGGCACATGTTTTCAGTTATGCTATTTTCAGGGTTGTGTCTTGGAAAACAACTATTTAATATCTACACATTGGCCCTCCATCTCCATAATTCGGTCATTCCAAATTCCGTTCACCATTTAATATCTATACATTGGCCCTCTATTTCCATAATTACGTCATTCCAAAATCCATTCACATCTTTTCGTTGTCTTCTACATTTTACTCGTTTAAACGTACTTTTTAGAACACTAGTAAAAAGACATTTTCGCGAACCACGGATTTTGCCCTTATTATGAGCTTGTTTGTATCGGATTAAAATCTGATTTTAATTTAAATCAAAGTCAAACAATTAATATCAACCACATCTTTTATGGGTCCCATATATTTTCAATCACACATTTCAAAAACTTCTATCACAATTCACTAAATATCTGATTTTAATGCACACCAAATACCCTCTATAACCAAAAAAAACCTTCATGCTATATCACGAACTCATACGAGTTGAGTTGTTTTCACGAATTCAATTGCATCAACTTATTTGAAGTTTCGTGAACAGCTATATTTCTAGACATATTAAAAGCGTTTTATGACAATATTTATCCATTGATATTATATGTAGTGTAAGATCATCAACGTATCCTCAAAAATACATTCTAATAAACTGCTTTTCTACAATTACAACGAAAAAGGTGATAATTATTGTAGTGTCCCTCCATAAAATAAATAGCTATAAAAATTAATTTCATATCACATTGGGATTAATAGTTAATATAATTATTTAAATTTATTATTAGATATTTTCCGTTCATTAATTAGAATATGGTATCTAAATTATGTTTTTCAGATTTTTAATGATTTTGGTAGATTTGAATCCGAAATAAATTTGGAAACTTAAGCCTATTTTTCACGGAATATGGCGAAAAGCCCAATTAGGAAAGTATTTGAAATTCTTAATCCTAATCATAGACCAAAACGAATAAGCCCTATCTTGCACTATAAAAGAAGGGTCCCCTTTCACCATCCTTTTATAATTTTCAGTGTTCTCATCTTTTTTCTCTTCATATTTTGCCTGCAAATCATGACATTCAACGGGGAACTACATCAAATCTTTTCATGGCTATCAGTAAAGGATTTATGCAAGTATTCATCAATTTGCAGAGAAGCCAAACAGCTGTTGATAGAAGAATTCTTTATAAATAAACAATTCAGGAACATGCAATTTGTGAATGACACGGGATTTCTTATTGAATATTGGGTTAATGGGGTGGAATATCATGCATCCTTCCGTAATTCTACAGAAGGATGCCCGGTGCCTTCGGATTCCATTAAGTTTTTGCAAAACACAGGCTTTAGTGTCGTTGCTTCAAGCAATGGGCTGCTTTGCCTCAAAAACACATCGGATGAAGAAAACCGTTTATTTTTATTCAATCCCGCCACAAAACGTTTGCTAAAAATTCCACTGGCGGATAAATTGGAGATGAAGGATTTGGACAACATTATTTTCAGTTGCAATGGTGACGAGGTTGCTGGTGAGTACCTGCTGATGGTGCTAAAGTCTCCTGATGATTGGAATGGCGATTTCCATTCATATTTTTATTTACCTGAAGAACAAGCTTGGAAATATGGACACAGTGTCAATCTCGGAGAAGGAAATATTCTTTTCGAAAGTTCGGTTTATCAGAATGGGGTCGTTTACTTGATTTCTGATTGGGGCCATCCATTCATTCGGCCCTATGTTGTGGCCTATAATATCAAAAATGGTGTTTCAAGAATCTTGAAATTACCTGTAAGCGCATCGAAGGGTTTACTGCATTATAGGAAAAATTGCAAATTAAAAGTTTGCAATTCTTCCGGATCTATTGTTTTGGTTAAATATTATAAGTCAGTATTTACACTGTGGTTGCTTGATCCGGAAGACGGATCATGGAGGCGGATATTTAGAATGCGAGGAAAAGCCATGGGACTTACAGAGAATGAGCTTCATGTTGCAGGTTTTACTATTCAGAATGGAAATATTCTTCTTGTTGCCACACAAGATAAAGTTTATGGCTATAATTTGACAGAGGATAATTGCGTGGAATTGTGCAAGCATCAATGTGAAGACAGTGTTGAGTATCAATATTTATATGGAGACTGCATTCGGTTTCATTCGTTTATCAGTACCCTTCGTCCATGTGGGCCTGGTCAAAAAAAATTGTTTGCTGATAAATTTTGAAGAAACCCCTAGTTAGTTTGTAGTCTATTTCTTTATTGTAATATTACTAATTTACATATTATATGCACGGTTTCTCTTTCACCCTTTCCATTATATTTTCTTTCTTATTTACTGTCTTATTTTTGGTTGGCTTTCTTGGGTTCCAAGTTAAAATGTGACTTTTGTGCTGGCAACTCGTTAGTCTTTCTTTAATTAATTGCATCTTCAGAGCCTAGGGATTTTGGAGGGAATTTCTCGATGAGTAATTGAGAATAAAGATTAGACAAGTAACAACAACATCACAGCTTGTTCATTGACAGTCACATCAATCTAGAGTTCATTACTACCACATTAATGGTATATCAGCACGTGAATGGAAAAAAAAAATGTTATTGAAAACCTTGAAATAAGGCATCTAAATTCATTTGGAGTTACATTATAAGACATGATTAACTTTCTAAGGTGTACTATCAACACATTACTACAAAAATAGCATTTTGCAACGTTCAAAAAACGTTGTCAAAGACTTTTTGAAACGTTTCGACGTATGTTGTAAATCTTGATGTTCTCGTAGAGTAGAAGGATACAGCAATATTTTTTGAATGTTGCTAATAACCTTGTTGGAATGCTTTTTGAAAGTTGTCAATAATATTTTTGCAACATTTTTTGAATATTGCTAATAACCTTTTTGCAACGTTTTTCAAATGTTGTTAATAATTTTTTTGCAACGTTTTTTGACCATTGTAGTAGTCTTTTTTTTTTTTTTTAATAGCAATTTATGTAAATTGACTGGTTAAATTGCAAATAACTCCTTGTTGAAAAAATTTGGAATTTCATTACAAATTTTTGAATCTATACACTTGAGCATTAGAATGTGATACAACACCTAAATAAAAAAGGAGTTTCAAAATGAAATAAAATTAGAAATAAAATTTTGGTACTTCTTAGGCATGAAGAGTTTTTTGCCACACTTACAATACCAAACTTCTGGATAATACTCTAATAGCATATTCAATCTTGTCGTTCTTCATGCATTCTTCGATTTGCTAGCCACACAATTCATGATTGCCAACGAAACTGTAAGAAAAGCATTGAATCAATAAGAAAAAAAAAAAAGTTATACAATTTTATAAAAAAAAACCAAAAGAGACCCTTGCAAGTACGTACAATAAAAATGTCATCACCAATTGCCCCTTGAAAACCCTAGAAATTTGAAAAGATGCTAAAAGTTTTTCCCTTGTTTATAAGTCGGCTACTACTTGCTCATTTCCTTCAAAAAATCTGCATTTTCTTTAAAAAAAAATTCCAAATGATTCAAAAAATAGCTGAAACATTTACCTTCATCCTCATGTGCACTTGCAGTTCCACTTTGAGCTTATTTATTGATTTCATTTAACTTTATTGGCTTTGAAAGCACAATGAATGAAGTAATTTCGACATTGATTACCTGAGTTAATTGCCTACTTTCATGATTTCCACGTAGGAGAGTAATGTTAGCTGGGTATCTACAACAAAAAACAAATAAAATATATATTAGCCAAAGGAAAATATATCAACTATAAAGAACCTCAAATAGTTGTACCTGGACTCCAGATATGGTCACCACCGTTGACTTCCCATGAGCCACATGACCAATGGTGCCTTCAAGAACAAAAATAAAATGGGATTTGATTTAATGAATAGATAAACCTCAAAGCAATCAACAAGTTGATGATAAAGAATCTCGTATAAATATCATACTCAACAAGTACATGAAGAAAGCCATTTAGAGTAACTTTAATGTAAGCATACCAATGTTAATTTTAGCCTCACGAGAAAAAACCTCAGGTGAGAGTGGATGAAGTTTTCTCACATCTAGCTTGCTCAAGTCCTGCTCCATCAAACCTTTTTTAGACATTTTGACAGTTCTTAACGGATCTGCAATGAATAAAAAGATGCAAATTATTGTAAGGATAAAAAGAGTACTACTTCAGAAACTAATTAAGTTAAAGTTATCCAGGGCCTAAAATATCAAAACCATTCAATGATTACATTATGTCCAATTACGCTTCAATAAGGTTTCAAATTTCTATGAAGGGAAAGTTCCAAGCACCCATGATATAAAATGCAACCAGTTTCAACCTTCAACACACAACTTCCACATAGACGACCAAGAGATTAGAGTACATAAAAGGAAAATTCATGAAAACTGTGTTATGAAGATTATTGAAAATTTTGAAATTCCCCTTCAATTAAAGCCTATAAAATTGATCAACTAAAAGAGATCCATTCATTTATCTTTGATACTATAATTGTTATCTCACTTCACTCCCCAAAAAGAGAATCTAGTTGGTGCATATTTTATGACATCTGTTGTTCGGACAAAATCCGCAAGCGTATGTGATCGTTGTACTAATAATAAGATTTGTAAGTTAAGTGTATCGTTCCCACGAGAAATAAGGCCTAATTTTTAGTTCAATATCTACTATTAGATTCGAAGTGCAATGGAATCAAAAGATATGGTTCGTATATTTTCAATACTAATCCTAAAATAAGAAAACAAATAAATTATTTACTTAATATGTGAATGTTTATATTGAAATTGTGAATGTTCATATTGTTATTTAGAGGGTGTGTGGTAGAGATTAAAATCAGATTAAAATAGAAAATATAGCTGTTATTGTTGACTTTTATTAGACGGGTGAGGCCCAATAACGGCCATATTTTCAATTTTAATTGGATTTTAAGCCGTACCAAACAGGCTCTAAACTTCTGGATTTTGATACGGTCATGATAATATGCAAAGAAGACCTTGACTTGGACTTTAAGAATGATGTGACCTATAGAGATTAAAATCAGATTAAAATAGAAAATATAGCTGTTATTGTTGACTTTTATTAGACGGGTGAGGCCCAATAACGGCCATATTTTCAATTTTAATTGGATTTTAAGCCGTACCAAACAGGGCCTTAATTCAATTCTTAATTCTTAATCTCTAGTAAATTCATGCATTCAAGACAATCAATAATCAACTATTATTCAATATTATTTTCCAAAATATATTAAACATATGTTTAACATGACACGACACAACCCGATCCTATTTCTAGTCCGAATTCATATGAAAATATGTATTGAATCACAAGATTTATGACACATGATTGCATATGTCATAGATATTATTCATAATACCTATTGTCCATGTGTCGATTTTATCGCATTCTAGGTTTATTGTGAGTATTCCTACACTACAACAAACAACTTAATATATAATTGGTGATTAAACAATTAAATAGTTCAATATGAATGCAAAACCAATCAAGAAATACTAAACTGATTGTCTTGAATTCAAATAAACAAACAATATGATTCATCATTCATCAAATACAATGAAAAACTTAGTCTAACATTTTTATAATTAAATTATACAAGACTAATTGGAAAAACCACCCGAAAATAAGAAAGATGGAAGAAGTAGGAAAAATTCACGTTCTTGATTCAAATATTCAAATCGGGCTATGAATCTTCAAAATCCTTGTATCGCCTTTATTTGATGTATAGACTTATTCTTCACCTCCAAAATATGTAGAATATGATGAAATTTAGGTTCCATGGAGGTTTCCTCATGTTCTGGGCCAAACACCTCTCCTGCAGGCGAGGGCGGGGGCCTCGCCTAATTTTCGGCAACTAGATAGTTCTCAATATTTTTGTCATAACTTTCTTTTCCGATATCCGATTAAGGTGGTTCAAAGTGCATTGGAAAGATAACTCAAAGATTTACAAATCTTACAGATATACAATATTTCCAATCCGAACATTTCATATGTCAAAAATGGGTCTCAAACTGAAACTGAAAATATGAAGCATAACTTTTTCGACTGGAAGTTGATATGTGATAGTACTTGGACCATATTTCATCCATTTCGCTTCTTTCCTCATCCAATTGATGTCTAACACTCTCAAATTTTCATCATGAGATTCAACGTAACTTTTGAGTATTTGTATTTCAATCCTCGAACTTTGTGTTAGATACAATTGAGTCATTTTTCGCTATCTTTGCATTCTTTTCTCTAATTCTTCATCAAATATTGAGTTTTACCTACAAAATGAAATATAACACAAGTTAAGTAGTATTTTATCCAAAGAACAATAAAATATCATCGTCTAGAATCTCGAATAAGTGTAGGAACTACACTTATCATCTGTCTTTCGATGAATTGTGCAATCTGGTATATAGTTTCTTTCTACAACACCACTTGATATTCCAATTGTACTCATATATTCCCTATCTACACAATTAACCCCCACCACCACAACTCCATGTACAACTTTCACCTGCCACCCTCACCCAACCTTGTCTCTTTAACAGAGTTTAGCCCATCTCTTGAAAGTTCATTGAGGCTAAATAGTTAGGAAGATGTAGGGGTAGCAATTTTAAGAAGGCTGACTCTGTGTATGGAGACTTTGTGCCTTCACTAGGCGAGGTGTAACTTTTGAGGTGTAAGCATTAACATAAGTCAATAGATGCATAGTAAACCATAAACTATCTTATAAATCCATGATAAACAATAAACTATCTTTTCAGGAGAGAGAGAGAGAGAATCTCAACTTGATGAGAACACGACAGCAAAACAACTACAAGAAAGGGTGAACTGATAAATAATAAAACAAATCAAGAAAAAAAATCAGCTAAGAAAATAAAAGAGAAGAAACAAATTGACAAGGGACACTCAATACAACTGCAAAAGGAAAAATAAATGAAACAGAGGAGGCGAAGAAATCTATAGCCGGTCAAAAAGAAAAAGAAAAAGTCTCCATGCATTTTTTCCCTGTGGTAAATTTCAAGCGTCTAGTGAAAATCCCAATCCCAATTCAATTAAATAAGCAAAATATAAATATGAAATATACAGAACTATTCATGCCAGAAGTTTTACAAAAGAGTCACATAAATGTGAGTCCCACCTGATTTAAATATTATTAAAAAAAAAGTGGGCCCCACATATTGTGTCTTTCCTGTATTATTTCGTTCATGTACTTGTAGAATGTTTCAATAAATATTTCCCTGATTTCAGAAATCCCACCTTCTCATGCTTAATTAATTAGGTTTAGTTACATAAAAACGGAAAAGTGAGCCAAAAACCATCTGAATGAGAATTTTATTTATTTATTTGGTAATTTTTCAACCCAATTATTAAAATTTAAACATAATAATTAATCATCCATCAGAGTACTATCCAAAAAAAAAAAAAAAGGAGAGAGAGAGAGTGTGTGTAAGGCTGGATCAAGCTACCCTCTCCACCCCAATTTCTTTTTCTCCAATTACATCATATGAAAAATGTGATACTTGTTTTTGTGACCCTTCCATTTTCCATAAATTTCTATTAAAATTAATTTCGCATCGTTAGTTAATATATAATTATTTTAAATTGGTTTTGTATATTTCCCGTCCATTAAATAGAGTATGGTACCTCAATTATGCTTTTTCAATTTTCTGTATTCTCATTTCATATTTTGCCTCCAAATCATGTCATTGATAGAGGGAATTTTTGAAATCTTTTCTTGTCTATCAGTAAAAGATATCATCAATTTGCAGATCAGCCAATAAAATTTTGATGAAAGAATTCTTCATCAGCAAGCAATTCAGGGACATGCAATTTCTGGATGACATGGTTCAATATTAACATCATGGCGTGGATTTTTGTGCATCCTCCAACAATTTTACAGAAGAATCATTAGGTCCCCGAATAAGTGTATCATGTGGCGTGACGTTTCCTTCTCGCCTCCCACCTAGGTGATGTCTGTACGTGATTTTTAGAACACTGATTTTAATCAAATTGATGAATTGGAAACTGTAAGTGATATCATCTCTTCTCTTTTGTTCTCTATCTTCAATGGCAATTGACTCGATAAAAATTCGAGACAAACCTGCACTGCATCTACATGGAATTAGATTTTTTAAGCTAATTAAAATATTTAATGAAATGAAAAATTTTCCTGATTACTAACAATCCATCAAGAAAAATTATTTGAACGACGGAATGAAAAATGTGTTTGATCAGCTTAAATTATAATTTAACTACTGTAAAATATGTTATGAATTTTTTTTATTTTTTATTTTTTTTTAACATTTAATATATTTATTTGATATATTTGAGTGGACTGCTATATTTATGGTATCTAGATCAAGAAAATCAAATGTTTTTACATGTTTTGGCAGATATTAATATGGATTACAATTGGAAACTTAGTCCTATGAGTGAATTATAAAACCTATGTATGCACCTGGAGTCTTGAATTTCAAATGGGAAAGATGGAAAACATGGTACCTGTTGTATAAAATAGGGAAGAGTAAGCCGTAAAACAGATAGAAAATATAAATCAAAGGATTACAATTCGGGAGGATGAATGCAATTCCACAAAATGCTTGTTTCTAAACTGATTTTCATGAAAAAAAAAAAATCAATCAACAGTTCATTGGCTGATTTTCACTTTAACAGATGTTTTGATGGTTGTGTAAAAGGCATATTATATACAAGCTCTCATCGGTTTGAAATCAGCCAATTTTATTCTAATTGGGAATCTCTTGCTTCCTCTCCGTGAAAGGATGCTTGATTCCTTATTTGGGTAGCAAAAACTTGCTTTAACAGGTTGGAATCACCTGCTGCTAGCAATATTAGAGTTTGAGTATGTTTAATCATTCATAAGAGAACAGGCTTGGAAAGATTTTCAGAAAAAGTTCATCGCTACAATTTGACAGATTGTAACAGTGGAGAAGTTGAGCAAGTATACGAGCATGCATGGATTTTGAGGTGATGATGTTCACTTTTGATTATTTTCTGTTGATTAATGGTTTATTAGGCTCCAAGTATTAAATTACCTTTTGTATTGTAGAATAGTCATTCGTTCATCCATTAAATATAGTCATATATTTCCAAAAAAAAAAATACTATTAGTTAATCTTTTTTCACTATCTTTTGTAAACTTAAATGTACACGTATATCCTTTCCAGTACAGAGTTCAAATCATGCAATGATTATGGAGTTTGCATGTACAAAATAATAATAATAATAATAATAATAATAATAACATTTACAAAGTGAAACAAACTTCCCATTGCAGGATTTTAATGGGCAATTCTGATTATTGCTTCCAGGATGTTATTATCTCCAGAAAGTTTCGTGTGCATCTGTGAAAATCGCATTGTGATGTTCAATTAAGCACTGAATAACTTCAATAGCTCCAAAATCAACTGGCAACCCATCGTCCAAGGGAATGGAGGACGATGCATCTATGCTCTTCTCGTCTTCTGCATGCACAGAAACAATAATTAGTTTACAAGGCTTTCATCATTACAGTCTTCGGTTCTAGCTCTCACACTTCTTCATATTTGGTAACATGGTATTTCTTACTGCGATAAACTTTTATAACCCACTCTGAACTACAGACAAGCTTTTGCTTATCTCAAACTAGAATTATGGCAAGGGGGAGCAGATTGAGATTTCATCAACTTATAGGACTCGTAAATTCCATCACCACTTAATTGGGGATATAGAACTCCACCGATAAAAATAATTAAGTTCCCAAGACATCCTTTCCAGTAGTTTATTTTTCTTCCTATAGTTTTTGGAACTGTTTGTTCCATTGGCATGAACACACAAAATATCTTCACACTTTTCCCCGAAAGTATATGATAGCTACATCAATTTAGAGCAACACATACCGTATATAAAAAAGTGCATGTTAGCGGGCATTCCTATAGGAGAAGGTAAGAGCTTTGATTCATTCAGTAAACTATTGTGACTCCTCTAAATTTCAAGTAACTAGTTTCCCACTTATTTTCAAACTTTCGTGGCTTTTAATGAACCTACTAATGAGTCTGCGTTACAGGGAAGGTGAGGTTTTATATATTGGAGTCTTCAAGAATGATATTGACACCTTTTATTTATTTATGTACTCTTTCAAGAAATATGAAGAGTTCATAATTGAACTTCTGCGCAGTTCCTTATCCACACCCCACAAAAGACGAGCTACTAAAAGACAGAGCATAGCATATATGGAAATGAAATGCTTAAACTGCAAATCACCTTTAAGCATGTCCATTTCAGCGTAGTTCGAGACAGGATCAACATTTTCATTAGAATCAACCTTTAGTGGATTGTTCCATAACTGTTTATAATGCTCTGGTTTCTGTCCTTTCTGCCACATAATAATAGAGGCCATTTCCATGGCAAGGCTTCGAGCATCCATCTGCAAAAAGCTTGCAATAATGGATTAGCATTTTTATCCAGTTAAAATTAACTAACAAATACTTCATGTGATTGAAACTTCATAAAAAAATAAAATACATGATTTACAAGACAGGTATAGCTACTCTTGTTGCCTATAATTATAAAATATATATCCAATGGAAGAACAAAAGTTGGAGAAGCTAATTTCGAAATAGATGTCCTCACAATTAACAAGGGAAAACAATAGAAGTCCTCACAGTTGAAAAGGAAAAAACAGATGGAAAAAGGTTGCATCTAATCATAATGTATGGTTATCCCCTCTATTGTGGATCGACATAATATAGGGTATATTTGCATTCATGCACATTGGATTGCCCTATTATTCTCTATCCAAATTAGCAATTAGGGCCTAACCCATAAAAAAACTAACACATCCACACACAGCCAGATGATGAAATGACTGAGTTTGAGTGAGTGAGATAGAGATGCAATCTACCTTGTTAAGAAAAGACTTCTGGCTAACACGAAGTAGCAGTGCAGTAACTAGTTCCAGTGTCATATAGTTAACTGTAGGAAGCCTTTTCAATGTATTTCTCAGTACATGCATGCTGGAACGAGCATTTCTAATTTCACTATAGAGTTCAAAGGTCGTTAATGGTTCAGGAAGGCTTGCAATGTAACACTTAATAAGAGCTGCAATGTTAACAGGGTCTACACCCTCTGGTAGGGATGCATTTGAGTCTGAACATGGAAACAAAGACAACATAGTAAACCAGAGCAATGCAAATATTATAAAGTCCACTCAAGCTTGAATACTTGTGACGGTACCTTGATTATACAGGGAAACTAACTGCCTGATAACCTTTTTGTTTCCTTGTGCCTTGAACAACTCATGTGAGTTCAGTCCTGAAACAACAAAATGGTAGAAGTTCAACCTCAGCATCTGAATGGATATATATTCTTCAATGTTATGCCCTTGGATTCACCCATTCCACAATTTTGTTTTTATCAACTTGCCTGATAATACGATAAAATCTGCACATTTGACCAGTACATAAGGAATGGGCCTGGTGGACTGTTGGCGCTGTACAGTAAGCTCAATTGGAACTTCGAAGACTGCACATGAAAAATAAAAATTGTTCGACTGTTATCAAATTTATCCGGAATGCCTACAATCTACAGAACCCCCACAAGGTTGATAATTAACGGACAACAAAATCTAATTTATTCTTTAAACAATGAGCACGAGTGGCTCACAGAACATATGTGTGCTAAAGGGGGTATATGAAAATTCATCAAACTATTAATTTCTTATTTGTTATTCTTGCATGCAACTAGTGACGTAAAATACCATCAAAACAAAAACTGACTCCCGTTGTATTATTTGGACTGAATCTTAATCAATGCAATGACTGAAGTATAGAAACCCTACCGTTGGTGTTTGCAACCCCCTGAGAAAAAATAGAAAAACAAAAATCAGTAAATGTCTACTTTCAGCAACATTATTGAACAAGATTACACAAAAATCACTTACTTTTTGCCATCTCTCAATATCAGTCATGAGGGTCTTGCTTTTTTGTGCAGTCTTCTTGGAGACCTGTACAATACTTACTGTCAAAGACAATATATATGCCGAAGAACAATAACGATGGCAGGTATTTTCTTCTGAAGTGGACATCTATACATGATTAGACATTCTTCGATAAAAATGAATGAAGCTATATCTCCAAGTTTCAAATAAACAAAAGAAATTGACATGTTCCCAAGGAAATCACATAAAGACAACTGTGGATTTGATTTAGCAAAGGCATCTGATACAAAAAGTTTCTTCCATTCTTCATGCACTTTGAGAATTTACACATGCTGCATTTATGACATGTAATACAATTATGTGTCACCCACACATCATTGAAAGGTCATAAAGATCTTGTTCAGAAGGCACTAAACTTCAGGATATGGACTAATCCAATTTTCCCCCCAAATCCCTAGAGTAAGCAATTTCTGCTATAGCTCAAGAGTATTCTTATATATTTTTGAGCCACGTGATTTAAAACAATTTGGATGTTTCATTTTTGGATAGTTAAAGTAGTCAAAAATCAATGTTTAACTTTGATTTTGTAGAAATGCATACTTTCACTTCAGTATTCTAATAAGCTAAGAAACAACTAGAGTTATTGTAGCTCTTACAAAATTTAAATGATTGAACAGTCTTTGTCTATTAGCAAACAAAACTAGATACCCTACCTCAAGGTAAAACAGAGGAAAGATAGAAATGAATCCACAGAAATTCTTATCATTAACAATGTTTAACTGAATGAAAATAACTGACTATCAGCTGGACAAACTGAATAGAAATGATTTACAAAAAAATCATAATGGTGGACAAGTTTCCCTATTGGAGAAATTTGCTCAACAAAAAGAATATAAACCCAATATAGCTTCAGAAATTCTTGTAATATGTAATTCATAATGATGGATTATTTAGTTTCAGATAATGCATGATTCATGAAAAATTCAAGAACTATTAATGATCATAGAAAACCCTCCTTTCAACTGAAACATAGTTACTACTTCAAATATGAACGGAAATCCTTTTCAAAAAATTGAAAAAAAAAAAAAAAGCAGACGGTACAACATTAAATTAAGCTTCATTACCCAAAAAAAAAAAAAGATCAATAATAAACGAAAAATTTATTGGATTAGTGCTGCGTCCAATGTGCAGAACAAAACCACGTATTGACTTAAATCTCAAAAGCAAACCATTATAGCATGCAATATCTATCACAACAAAGAAAGCAAACCTGCACTGCACTCACCATAAATCAAGACCCATATAATACAGAGGTCATGGTATAACAAAAATATACTAAAACAGAATACTTTTGCTTCCAATTTTTATCATGTATGGATATCTTTTGGATATTAAATCAGTTAAGTTAATTTAATGGCACCTACTCGGAGTCTATGATGCTCGAACTGGGGTACGGGTATCGGATACGGGTACGTATCTAAGTGTCGGATCTTTTATTTTCTAAAATATAAGATACGGGGATATAGCTAAAAAAAGTCCAAATTTCGGATACAGGTACGTGGGTACAACTTTCAAACTTCAATTTTTTTAAGAAGTCAGGATGTCATTTTGAATAGACCAAAATTAATTATTCAAAATGAAGGAAATGAGTATTTAATAAGGAATTAAGACGAATAAAATAGAATTTTGATGTTAACCCCCGTTTGAGCGCCATTTT
>CAIGRQ010296700.1:0-27814 GCA_903798375.1 Fraxinus sp. D2006-0159
ATATCCATACTTGAATTTAGATAACATATTTGCATATTTACTTGTTGTATCTCATTTTGCAATTATATCTTGTGTGTTGAATAGTTTTGAGACTTAGTGTCGAAAAAGTTTTAAAAACCAATTCACCCCCTCTTGGTTAGTCAATCTTGGGCTTTCAATTGGCACCGCATTGAGTGTGGCTGCAGCTAGTTCTTGTCCATGGTTCATTGGGGCTTGACTGTCCATCAAATGAGAGGTAGGACATTTCCTTCTTTGCATTTGCGGAGGTGACATGCCTTGGCTCGCCCTGTTCCCGTGATCTTTTAATTCTTCATTAAGGATTTCTCGTCTTATCATTTCTAACAAGGCGTCGTAAGTGGTCGGATCCTTGTTTTGTACATCTTTCCAGAAAAGAGAGTTCATGTCCAATCCTTCTCTGAGGGCAGTTAAGACTTCTTTATCCGTGACTTGTACGTAGTACGTCATTTCATCAGTAAAGCGTGAAATGAAATTTTTCAAAAATTCACCTTGTTGCTGTCTCATATCCTGCAATCTTTTGATGCGTCTTTCTCCTTCCTTGCTGGTTGCGAAGCATTTTAAGAAAACTTTCATGAACTTAGGCCAACTTTGGATGCTTCCATCTGGTAGCCTGGTATACCAAATTTCTACTCCTCCACTTAAGGTCAAGTGGAAGGCTCTACATTTCATGGCTGGTGTTGCCCCTTTCATATTCATGTGAGTCTTCTAATTGTTCATATGTTTTGCGAGGTTCGCCCCTCCCATCATACTTTGGGATTTTAGGGAGTGTGAAATGGTTTAACATTGGAGCATTTCTTATAACTTCAGAGAACAGAGAATGTTCATCGTCGTCATCTTGATCACAGGATCTTATGGCCCATCTGAATCCTCATCTTCCCTTTGGAGAGCTTGAGGAGGTACCTGGGAGGTTCCTACTTCATTCTTAGCCTGGTCTTGTCTTTCGCACCTATTTCTAGGGGGTCGGATAGGAAGCTCTTCATGGTACATGGGTTGGTCCTCGCTTGGATGAGGTTTCTATTGCCTATTCCTAGGCCTTGAATGAGGATTGACATGCCTATTTCTAGGAGCCTGTGGTCCTATCCTATCAAAAATACTTGTAGACCTCTGGGGCCTATCTTCTGGTTCGTGATTCAGAGGAAAACTGAATGTAACTTTTGCAGGTATTCCTATAGCATAATTGGTCGAGGAGTCATCAACTTCTCTCTCCTAAGGGGCTCCCATTCCTTCATAACGATGCCCAGCTTCTTGACTCTGGAACTCGTTTTTCCCTTGGTAAAATGCTGGAGTTTCGGTGAATACATCCTCGGGGGAGGTATACTGAGGAGTCTGATAGCCTTTTTACCCTTGCATGTTCATCAACATTTCTTGTATGGCTAGGTTCTGTTGAGTGATATTCCTCATGTTGGTAGCCATTGTAGCCATTCCCCTAGTGAGCTTGGCTGTGACCCTATTTCTACCTCTGGGACCTCCTCTTCTGCGCATTGGAGGTTGTGGGCGGACTACTAGGGCAGTACGTGAGGGTTTCCCTTCTTCAGGGTGTTCCCTTGTCCTTCTCTGGAAATTCTGGTCAGTTGAACTCATGTTTAAAAAAATTAATACGAAGTTTCTTTCACCAAACTTATAAACGTAGTCTGGCCTTTTCTCCATGCGTACTCGTGGTTAAATGTAGGAATTTCCCATAGATGGCGCCAATCTGTTGACCTTAAAAAATGAGCTCAGCAGATGTCGGGCCCACTCTCGCCTCGTCAAGTACGGATCCGACGCGTTTCTACCTGAACAAGAATGGTAGCCAAATTTGAAAGAACGCGGGAGACACTTTCCAGCAAGAGACAAAAACGTTCGGTAACGGCGATTGCACTATCAACGATCACCAAACCAAGATAATCAAAAATATTCCACTCTCTTTGTTTGAAGGAATGTCTGGAAGGCTACATTAGATGAATAATTTGTCGAAAATTCACAATGTTTAATACTAGAATTTGTATTCAACAAACATGTAAAGAAATGTTGACGAAAAATTTGCTAAGTATTTCCTCTTGAATTTCCCATGCGTTTTTAGTGGGTATGTGTTTGATTTCTTGATTGTGAAGGAGTCAACCCCATTTTTTTTACAAAGAGAGCATATTTATACTAATCTAGTCGATGTGGTGATCGTCGGATCCAGTCCACGTAGCTACAACTCCTAGGCCCGGGCTTCACATCACTGTCTATTCATTACAATTAATATTTAATAAAGGGTCAGTCACTCTACACGATATAGCATGACATACGAACAAAGTTTTATTACATGTATCATCAGTCACTTCTAAAGGACCTCCATATCCATAACGACGGGCAGCATTGGATTCTGTTGGATCAGGGTCAACCTTTGTTGAAGAGATTCTGGTAGTAGAGGGTCTCGGATATCTTCGTTGAGCCTCCATAAGGAGCCTCTGCATTTACATGGATGTGCTTCAAGTAGGCCTCCGATGTTATGGAGGAAGGGACGTCGGTCAAACAAAGATTCGGCTCTTTGTATTAGCCTTAGATAGCCATAATTTTAGTTGACTTTTGACCTTGTAACCTTTTCTGAAGACCTCCCAGCTGGTTCTCCGTTGACTTAACTACTGGGAGTGCGTGGCTGCTCACATGGACATATTGCTTACGTGGTTGCTTACATAGAGTGCTGATTTGGAACCTCTAATTTTGGGGGATAACAATCGATATATTAATGATAAATATATCAATATTGGGCTCATTGATAACTCGAAATTAACCATGTATATTAGACTCGAGAAAAAGTCGATTCGAATAAGTTAGGCCCAAGATTTTTCGGTTTATAAAAGTAGTTACTAATTGATTTTTTAATTATTATTGACCTATTGTATTTAAAAAAAGAAAGAAAGAAGGTGTGCGCGCGCATGTGTAGCTAAAAAAAAGTGTAAATTTGTTTTAAAATGATTCATTGTCTTGATCTTGGGATATTGATGGGAATTGACAATTAGGTTTAGTTTAATATTATTTATTTGTCTTGATTTTAGGAATTGATAGGGATTTTTTTTCCATGTGTAGATTGATAGGAAAGAAAATGATTTTAAGAANTGAAGCAAAATAAATCCTAAATTCACAAGGATGTCTCCTACATGTTCGACAAGCGAATGAGTCGAGTTTGTCAAGTAATTCTCACATGACCAAATGATGGATCTATGGTTCAATGTTGTTCTACAAGCTACTGTCTTTCTAGGTTCTGATAGGTTCTAGCCATGTCTATCACATAAGTGTCCAATTATGTTTTATCTTTGTTAGTGATATCATATTATACATTATGCTCTCATGGTTTTAATATAACGGCTAATCATCATACATTCACATGTATTAAAACAAAATAATAACTTGCATAACACATTTCATTCTAGATATGTCATTATAAATATTTCATAATATATAATGGAACTTAACATTTCATCCATACCTTAAGTTCATTTGACGGTAGTTGATTGACAAGTTTTAAGTACTAAAAGTCTTATTTTAATAGTCGTTTAATAAAATTCTCATAATGTTATAATTATAAATATTTAACAAACCAGAAACTAAAATAAATTCTTTGATTCATGTAGACAACTAAATCTTCAAAATAAATTATTATCCAAGTGACCAAATACTGTCACGGAAAATGTAGGTAACCATAGTCACTATGGAATTATCTCCCTTCCACAGAAGTACAAGGAAAATCTTATAAAAAAATTTCCAAGTGTTTTAATCATCAATCCTGTAAATAGAGCATTAGCAGATAACTAATGTATGCAATACCTAAACCATAGCCTTAGAAAATTTGAACTGCACATGTTCTATTCGGTTTTATATCGAAGACACTTTATGCTATATTTGAAAGAAGTAAGTGCATTAAGAATAATTAAAAAGGAGTAGGACTAAAATCTTCAATAATTAAGTTTACAATATAAATACCAAATCATCAAACCTTTTATTGATGTAAAAAAAATAACTAGGTCATTTTTGTCAACTTAATTGATGATTTGGAAGAGGTAATCTGAGCTAAAATGTGTAAATTGTGTTGAAATGGTAAAATATTGCTGAAATAATAAGAAAATACTATTCTGTATTAAGTTGAGAGATTTTCAAGTGAGTTTCATACAATGATTGAGTTATGTCCTCATGGGGGACCATTATAATCCCATTTATAGCAGGAAATAGGCAAATTGGTATGTTTTACATCAAATTAGCTATAGTGTCGACCCTAATGAGCATGCCACCAACCTAGTTTTGAATGGCTATTGATGTCGGCTTCCATGTGCCATGATGGAGGTGTGGTGGAAAGTAATCATTGTGAAATTGTGATTGGTCACAATTTGGGGTGCCCCATGATGTTTGCCCAGTGTCTTGAGGTGATTGGGTTAGATAAAGGTGTGATATTGGCCTTAAAGCGAGGAAAATTGGTCTAAATGTTGCAACTAAGGAAAGCTTTAGCTGAGTTGAAGAGCTCATCCAGAATTTTTACAAAGTTTTGTCTAAGTGTTGTAGCACGTACAACCTCAGCTCGTGTAGCTGAGGAGCAGGCTTTGGAATTTTGTGTTGGAAATTGGGCTAAGTGTTGCAATTGAGGCAAACTTTAGTTGAGCTGAAGAGTTCACTTACAACCCTAGCTCATGCTACTGAGGAGCAGGCTTTGGAATTTTGCATTGGAAATTGGGCTAAGTGTTGCAGCTAAGGCATGCTTTAGCTGAACTGAAGAGCTCATCCAAAATTTTCCCTAAAAACTTATCTAAGTGTTGTAGTACTTACAACCTTAGCTCGTACTATTGAGGAACGGGCTTTGAAATTTCATGTTAGAAATTGGGTTAATTTTTGCAGCTGAGGCAAGCTTTAGCCGATCTGAAGAGCTAGTCAAAAATTTCCACAAAATTTTGTGCAAATATTGTAGCACTTACAATCTTAGCTCGTATTGCTAATGAGCACAGTTTGGAATTTCGTGTTAAAAATTGGGCTAAGTGTTGCGGTTCCATGAAATTTTGTCTAAGTGTTGTAGCACTTATAACTTTAGCTGAGGAGTAGGTTTTGGAATTTCGTGTTGGAAAATTTCGTGTTGGAAATTGGGCTAAGTATTGCAGCTAAGGAAAACTTTAGCTGAACTAAAGAGCTCATCCAGAATTTCCAAAAAATTTTGTCTAAGCATTGTAGCACTTACAACCTTAGCTTGTGCTGCTAAGGTGCAAGTTTTGAAATTTCGTGTTGGAAATTGAGCTAAGTGTTGTGGTTGAGGCAAACTTTAGCTGAGTTGAAGACTTGTCCAGAATTTTCGTGAAATCTTATCTCAGTGTTGTAGATTTATAACCTTAGCTTGTGCTGCTGAGGAGTAGGCTTTGGAATTTCGTGTTGGAAATTGGAGAAATTGGGCTAAGTGTTGCAGCTATGGCAAACTTTAGCTGAACTAAAGAGCTCATCAAGAATTTCCATGAAATTTTGTCTAAGCATTGTAGCACTTACAATCTTGGCAGTTTTAAGATTTCGTGTTGGAAATTGGGCTAAGTGTTGAGGTTGAGGCAAACTTTAGCTGAGTTGAAGAGCTTGTCCCGAATTTTCACAAAATTTTATCCAAGTGTTATGGCATTAACAATCTTAGCTCGTGTTGTTGAGAAGTAGGTTTTGGGATTTCGTGTTAGAAATTGGGCTAAGTGTTGTAGTTGAGGCAAACTTTAGCCGAGCTAAAGAGTTCGTCCAGAATTTCTATGAAATTTTTCCTTAAGTGTTGTAGTACTTACAACCTTAAATCGTGCTACCGAGGAACATGCTTTAGAATTTCATGTTGAAAATTGGGCTAAGTGTTGTAGCTGAGGCAAGCTTTAGCAGAGCTGTAAAGATTGTTCAGAATTTTTACAAAATTTTGTCTAAATGTTGTACAAGATTGAGGTGATTATAATAAATATCATTTTATTCAAACTTGTTGAACAGGGTGGTACAATTCATTACCTACTGATAATATTTTTCGAGATGTTCCACATTTGTATGGGTGCAAGAGAGGGCATCCTTACATGTCTTCGAGCTCATAAAATCTTGTGGACAAGATTTCAATATTTCGTATGGTCCCTCCCAGTTAGGTCCACAGATCCCATGTGGCGATAAAGACTTTTCTTAGTACCAAATCTTCAACTCAAATTTTCTTATCCATATTTTCAGATTGTAGTACTTGGCATTTTTTTGCATATAAATGACTAAAGTTCAGCTTCATTTCTTTTTTCTTCCAACTAGTTGAGCTCAGCATGTAATGCATGTTCATTGTTCACTTCATCAAAGCATGAAGTTTGAAATGATGAGACTTTTATTTCGAGAAGAATTTTGGCTTCGACACCAAACACAAGGGAAAAATGGATTTCTCTCGCACTGGTGTGAGAAGTGGTGTGATAAGACCACAACACACTAGGGAGTTTATCAGCTCATGCACTTTTGAGATCATCTAATAGAGTTTTGAGAGTATGCTTGATGATTTTATTAATTGTTTCGACCTGTTCATTAGCTTGGGTGATTTGGTGTGGAGAAATAATTTTAAATGTTTAGCTCTTCGCAAAAGGTCCTCAAACGGGCATTGTCAAACTATTTTCCATTGTCTGTGACTATGGAATGTGGAATTCCAAATCTGCAAATAATCGATTTCCTAATAAAGTCCGTAGTTTTGTGATCGGTTATCTTCACAAAAGGTTCGGCCAATATCCATTTGGTAAAGTAGTCAACGACGATGATAGCGAACTTAGTTCTACCTCTTCTAGTAGGCATGGGTTAAATCAAGTATATTCCCCATTTCGAGAATGGCCAATGGTTGATTATGGTTGTAAGCTCCTCCAGAGGAGTTCGGATGATGGGTGCAAATTATTGGTATTTGTTACACTTCACAAATTTTAGAGTGTCCTTTCCTAGGAAGGGCTAGAAATATCCTTACCTGAAGATCTTCTGAGTGTCCTCTCGTGTGATTTTTTAGATTCCTTTGTAAACTTCCTATAAAGCGTATAAGGTGTCTTTCTTGTTTAGGCACCTCAATAATGGGTTCGTATATCCCCTCTTATAGAGAACACTATCTAAGAGAGTTTATCGATCTAATCTTATCCTCAACTTTCTGGCTTCAGCTGGATCAACGGGGCCTTCACCTATTCTTAGGAATTGTATGATCTCATCTATCCAAGAAGGCTTGGGGTCTATGGCCATTATCGTTACAATATTTTCCTCAATAGCAGGCTATCCAATTAATCCCTAAGGGATGCTTTCCAATTCATTCATCCCTCCGCTAGTTGCTAGCTTAACTAGTGTGTGTTGTTTTGGGATCGAGGTATTTGTTTTACCTCTATCACCTTAAATTTTCTTAATTATTTTCGGGCAGCTTTTAAATAGCTACTCATCGGGTCTTCTTTGGTCTGAAAGACCTCATCGACTTATCATTTTAATTCTTTGGCCAATTTAAGACCTATTGTCAATATTTCGTACTTTGTTTCGTTGTTAGAAGCTTTGAAGTTGAAGGTCGATGCTTGACAAAAGTAGTGGTAATCTGGACTGACTAGGACTTCTTTGGTACCTACTTGGACCTCAGTTGAAGACCTATCAATGTACAACACCCAAGGTTTGCCTTTGTATAATTTTTTTTAAGAATCTGAGCTAAATTCAACTACAAAGTCATCTAAGTCTTGTCCTTTTATAGTTTTCTATAACCTATAAGATATATCAAATTGGTCGACCTCGATGGCCCACTTTACCAAGTGTCTTGAGGTATCTAGTTTTTGCAATACTTACCTTAGGGGATAGCCTGTATGGGGTGTTGTAGAAAGTAGGGCCGTAGCTTTCTTGCTAACGTAACTAGGGCGTAAGTGAGCTTTTCCATAGGAAAGAGTTGTAGCTCGACATCGTAAAGTGCCTTGTTGTAAAGTGCATTGTTGACGTAATAGAGTGAATATTTGATACAATTTTCTTCCCTAACGAGTACGGTGGTTAGGACATGCTCAGATATGGCTAGGTACAGTGACAACTTTTCATTGGCCCAAGGCTTTTAAAGGAGAGACGATTGAGATAGTCATATTTTCAGCTTTTCAAAGGCTTTGTGACATTCGTCAGTTAACTTGAACTTCTTTCCATTTCGGAGTGTGTCGAAGAAAGGTTTACACTGATCCGTAGATCGTGAGATAAATCTACTCATTGATGAAATTTGTCCCATGAGACTTTGTATCTCCTTAGGTCGAGTTGAAGCTGTCATTTTGAGGATTGATAAGTGCCTTTTTACATACTTATTTTACTGTCTAAACATGAAAAATTATCGGTTAATATGTTGGAATATAGCTTAATTCTATGTAATTTATGTTTTGTAGGACAACTTGATGAATGTAGCAGAAATAAGGAGAAATAAGTGAAAAAATGACCAAATTGGAGGAAATGAAAGTTCAGGGACTAAATGGTAAATATCCAAAAGATGACTTGGAAGGCAAAACGACGATATTAAGATGATGAGGTAAATTGAGCTAAGGAATAAAGCATTGGATAAGAAGAAACCAGGAAAGAAGTCAAGAGCCGAGCAACCCAAGTTCGAGGACTAAAACGAAGATTTTGAAAGTTACACAACACTATGCGGTCGCATAGTGTTGTCTACCATGCGACCCCATACACTGCTTCAGAGAATGGAGACACCAACTTTCCATGAACTATGCGATCACATAGTTATGTTCTGGGGCGACTATTTAGTTTCCTAATTTTGTTCAACTACCTATGGAAACAACTGGAGATTCGTGTATTTGAACCCTAATACGTCCCAGAACACATGAGGATGCCTCCATACATATTTTTCTTTGGTTTTTGCTCAAGATTTCTATGAAGAACTAAAATTCTTGGTGAAGGTAGGAAGGAACTCATTGGATTTAAAGATTTCACACCCTCTATTCATGTAATTTGGTCTTTCGTTGTTGAATAATTCTAGGATTTGGACTTTTCCTACATGAATTTGTTTGAGATTGATTTAATTTTTATTGAATTCTTCATAGATCTAGTCACGCTCTTTCTATTGAATAATTAAAGTATTTGTTGAATTTTAATCTCAAATTTATATTATTGGCTTGATTAATTACCGCCTTATACTTGATGTATATTGCCGTTTCTTAATCTTATTCCAATGAAAAACGTGGGAATGTGATATAAGAAATCTAGATTCTAGGATTACAATTGAAATAAATTGATTTTCAACGATATATCTTCCGATTAGAGAGTTGAGATGAAAACCTCAATAGAAAAGAAGGAATCATGTATCAATTATGGGATTATTTTAAAATTTGTATATGGTATAACTAGTGCTTAGTTATGAAAGAATATTCTTTCTTTAGTTAGAATATTAATTTTCTTTCTTTATTCTACATTACATTGTATATATTGAGGCAGTGATTGTTGTAAAATTATTGAGGAAGAATAAGAAAATAATTCTTTTTATCTTTATCATGTCTATATGTTATCAAAGCCCGGGTGAAATCCAAAAACCCGACTACTAATGGCAGAAAACACAACCAACAATAAAGAATCAGCCTCTTCCGAATCAGGTGGAATAGATAATTCATCCTTTCAACTCAGGTGGAAAAACTCAACAGAAAAGATTATAGGGAGTTGGCTCAATCAATCAAATTGGCGATCAACGGAAAAAGGGAAGATTAGATACCTTATCGGAGACACAAAACAACCCACAAACGCAATCCTCCAAAAGAAATGGAAATCCAAAAATTCCTGGTAATGGCGTGGCCCGTGAATTCAATGAAACCGTCAATCGGTAAAATTTACCTCTTCATGGCAACCGTAAATGACATATGGGATGTCATTCGAGACATGTACTCTGATGCAGAAGATTCGTTCCTAATCTTTGAAATAAAAACAAAATTGTAGCAGGCAAAGCAAGAGACAGGGATTTCACGAATATTACATGGAAATGACTACCCTTTGGCAAGAACTGGACCTCAGCATGGATGAAAAGTGGGACTGCCCTAGCGACAACGTGTGATACAGAAAAAGGGTAGAGAATGAAAGAGTATACGAGTTCTTAGTCATCGACCACTACCTTCCATACGGGATGTATTCGTCGAAGTTAGACATGAGGAGAGTCACCGGCAAATAACGTTGAAGAACCGAGATGGGTCTACTGTGTCTGTAGATGGGTTGGCAGCCAACTGGGTCAGAAGAGTATGGGCCGCACGAAGCTATTGCAAATTTTAAAAGAAACTCATTTAATGGGCCAAAGTCAGTTGGGCTTGATTTGGGAGGAAAAATGCCTAAATGAATACCTAAAATTGGCCAAGGTTCAAAACAACAAAAAGGTTGTCCATGGTGCGACCACTGTTGGAAACCTGGACATAAAGAAGACACGTGTTGGGATTTGTACGGTAAACCATCTGATTGGAAACCGAGACAGAGTACCAGAAACCATGGCTCGACAATCCCGAGAAACTAGAACAACTCTACAAAATGTTTTCTAGTTTTCAATCATCTGGCTCGACAAGTTCCTTGGCCAACAGAGATAATTTCCCAAGATCTTTAAACACCACTACACTTTTCAAAGTACCATAGATTATTGATTCCAATGCATCCAGGGACGGATCCAGGAAATTTTTTCAGTGCAGGCGCTATTAGTAAAAGTAAAAAAAAAAAACGAGTTTGTCAAAACAAGAGATCTTTAATATGAATTCCTAGCAAGCAATATGCCAACACAAAATTGAACCACAAAAAAACACCATCCACCAAGACATCTCTTGTTCCTCCATATGCAAGCACGCCAAAAATGAAAAAGTACTTATTCTGCTAACTGAAATTGTTTTGAATGCTTGTACACAAGTGAAAGAGGGGGGGGGGGGAGACCATCTTTCAAACAAGATAAAATAAAATGATAATCGCAGTTCATGTGAAAATGAACTGTGGAATGCCTTGTCAAGAAAAGAGCATGACAAATTCAATGATCAATTGATAAGTTTCAGCATACCCTTCCAATGGTTTTAGAAAAATATTTCTTCTGATAATATCTGTGCAGAAAGAGCTATAAAAATACTAACACGCATTAGACCCATATTGTACATAATGTTAAAAGGGAGTAGACTACTAGTTGTCTAGGACTGTTTCGATTAAACCTTACGACCAAGAATGTCATTGATTTTTTGAAAACAAGTCGAGAAAGGGAATTAAAAATTAGTCGAGGGAGCACATGAGACAAGCTTGGATAAGTTTCCAGGTAAAAGTAAGCAAAAAGATGTCATCATCAGAGGTGAATAGATTATAAATATCACTATGGCTAATGGCTGCAAAGAATAACAGGAGAAACAATATGTATATGGACCAGTCTGAATCATCTTGATGTTTTGAAAATGCATTAACCATTAACAGTCTTTGTTTTATCTCGACCAGTCTCAAATAAAATAGAAGTGGAAAAACTTTGTATAATAAATAATTTAACCAGACAAATAGGAATCATGCATATAATGAAACATTAGAATTCACTCTTTCATAATTTTGTGGCAGCCTAAAGCCCTACACTGGGCTTTAATTGGGTCCGACCCTGAATGCATCTGATCATATGAGGGACTCCTACCATTTGTTTTCTTCATACTCACCATGTGTGGGCAATCTTAAAGTCAAAATTGCAGATGGCTCTCTCTCTCTAAAGGCTGGGAAAGGAAATATTCGAATCTCTAACTCAATCACACTCGAACAAGTCCTACATGTCCCAAATCTCTCATGCAAAGGACTATCCATTAGCCAATTGACAAAAATTGCAAATTGTTCTGCTAATTTTTTTTCTTTGTACTGTGTATTTCAGGACCTACTATCGGGGAAGGCGATTGGCAGTGTTAGAGAGTGATAGACTCTACTACTTTGACAAGACTGATGTGAGTAAACAACGTCGTTTGCTAGTTTTGATTATCATTTTGTTCCCAAAGATAGTGAAATTCTTTTATAGCATTATAGAATGGGACATCCCAACTTTCAATATCTAGAACATGTATTTCCTTCAATATTTTCTAATAAAATGCCTTCTGATCTTAATTGTGAAAGTTGTGAACTCGTAAAACATCATCGTTCCTCATTTCCAAATTCTGTTTACAAACCATCCGAACCATTTAGTATGATTCATAGTGATTTATGGGGACCTCATAAATCTCTAATTGCACTCACACAAAATGGTTTGTTATGTTTATTGACGATCATACTCGAATATGTTGGGTCTATTTGCTAAAAGAAAAAATCAATGTATGTTCTGTGTTCATAAATTTCCATTTTATGGTTCAAACCTAATTTCATACAAAAATCAAATCCTGTGCATGGATAATGGCACGAAATATTTCAATAATACTCTAAACACCTATCTTCAAGGAAATAGAATAATCCACCAAAGTTCATGTGTCGATACTCCCCAACAGAATGAGATTGCTGAGCGAAAAGATAGACACATACTTGGGTGGCACGTGCCCTAATGTTCATTACAAATGTAAACAAAACCTTATGAGGTGATGCTATTTTAACATCTGCCTATCTTATAAATAGAATGCCTAGTCGCACTCTTAAATTTGAGACTCCCCTCCAAAGATTTCAGAAAGTCTTCCCTAACTCTCGTCTTAGCTCCAACTTAGCCCTAAAAATGTTTGGATGTACAGCTTTTGTATACATACATCCCTAATTTCGAAATAAACTTGAACCTCCCGCATTTAAGTGTGTATTTATTGGATATTCTTTGTCAAGAAAGCCAAAGTCAAAGTATAAGGAAAACATAACACTTGAAGCACCAAGAGAGTCGGAACCGGTGATAGCTCCAGATAGTAATCTACCTATTGCTCTCAAGAAACAAACTCGGTCATGTATTCTTCGCCCTATCTCAAAATTTGTAGCTTACAAAACTTTATCTCCTAGATTTCAATCTTTTGTAGCTAACCTCGATAGTATTGAAATTTCAAAAAATATCCAAGAGGCCTTGGAAATTCCCAGGTGGAAAAAAATAGTAATGGAAGAAATAAAAGTCTTGGAGACAAATGACACTTGGGATGTGATGGAACTACCAAAAGAAAAGACGCATTGGTTGCAAATGGGTGTTTAATGTGAAGTATAACTTAGACTGGACAATAGAAAGATACAAAGCCCGTCTGGTCGTAAAAGGATACACTCAAATCTATAGTGTAGATTACACAGAAACATTCACACCAGAACTTCAATGGTATAGACACTTCGGGATCCAAACATCTACATCAGGCATGGGTAAGGGGTAAATGGATCGTGTTTACACCCGTGATAATACATGACTACTACTAATTATCATGAGATAACATAGTTCTCATTCCTAGAGACTTTTCGTGGAACACAGTTCGAAAAGTATTGCTTGGGCATGAGAATACATGGCCATTATAGACTCTAGTATTTGCCATAACATCAACTCAACTTCACATTGAAAGACATTCAACTATCCGACAGTCGATTTCATCTATCAATTGGTTAGAAGGCAGAAGATCGACTTGACTACCTTTATTTATGAACAGATTCATTCCCAGGGTGTCTCAGGAGATCGACATCATTCCCTGATCTTTCCAAGTTTGATTAGTGGGACATACAAGAGTGCGGGCATCATTATCCCATCCGAGGAGCTTCCCGAGAGACCTAGCCCTTTCATTAAACGCTCTACCTTGGAAGATCAGGATTGAGTTAGGGAGAAACATAGAAAGAAGCAGGAGAGAGAGTTATTAAGACAGTAGCAGGCTCTACAGGGGCAAGGGGCTGAGGACGCTGAGATGCCTGAAGCACCACCTCCACCACCTGCACCACGAAAGTTGATACGCAATTGTTGAGATATATGTACACCACTATGACTAGTCTAGCTAGGATATCGAGAGTTTTTAGTAGGCTATGGATGCTATGGGCATGGATATTTAGACCGTAAGGAATGATATGTTGAGTACTAGGAACTTTGCTTCCACTACCAGCAGAGAGTCATTAGCTAACAAGACTTGGGAGCGCTTGGGTAACATCGAAAATGAAGTGCATGAAAAGTCTCTACACATTTAGAGCATAGAGGCCGAGCTCACACAACAGTCCGAGATGATGCGAAACAAGCACAACTCCTTCACCATCAATTGATGGGGCATCCGATTGCATTTTCCATCCACCATCTCCATACTAATCATGGGAGTACTCCAAGCCCCCATTTTCTTTACCTTGTTGTACATTTTTTCTGTTCTTTACGTGCTTTTCAGTTTTGCATTTTGTGATTATCTAAATAAAGGACAATGTTTCAAATAAGTTTAGGGGTGGGCATTCATCATTTTACTGCACTTTTTGTGTGATTGTGTATGCTAAAAAAATTTGCAGTTTTTATTCATTAGTTTTTTTTATTATTATTTGTTTTCTAGCATTAGATTATAGTCTTAGTTTTGTGTGTTTGTGTGGGTTTGATAATTATGCCGGCTATGATGTGCCTATTGGAATACATATCAACTGTGAATAATGTAAATAGTGTCGTATTAGATTAGTCAAAACCTGTTTATGTGAAACTTGACATTTTCTATGCATGTTACTCATGTTTGGCATATTAAGTTAGTGATGTAGTAAGTATTTAGAAAATAGCTGTTCATATTAAGAAAAACCGAATAACGTCTATAGTATTGACCATAATCCAACTATAGAGTAGTTTGGAAATGATTGAGTTGTTACAGGGGAACATTGAGATGAGTAGGGATTTCATGCATGAAACTTATATTGTATGCATTGTCTAAAATCAATGAGAAGAAGACGAGATGAAAGTTTTAATTTAGAGATTAGTTTTGGAAACTGAATGTCTAAAAGAAAATAGGCATTGTACTAGTCTCTAAGTGAATAAAAGCATCTTTTTGAGCATGTATAACTCTGGTGATTAAGCATGTAAGGGTGGTTTAAAATCTAGTTCCCTATGGTCATCTGACTTGGGAGTCATCGGCATAAAGGTCGCTAAATGGGTTATATAAAAAGCAAATGAGAAGATATTTGAAAAAAAAAAAAGAGAAAACATGAATAATGAAAAGAAAAATACACAAATACATTGAGCCTCAGACATTTGGTTGATAAAACTATACCTTTGACGAAAAGTAAGTAATTTAGTTTACTCTTAAGGGTTGAAGCAATAAAAGATACAGGAGAATCTCGACTTATTGAAGTGTGAACTTTTAATAGTGAGATCTATCCAAACTAAGAGAAGATATTGAATAAAATTGAATAAGTTCAACTTAGGATGCATCCCGGGAAAATTGATTGAAAAACAAAAGTTTTGGGATATATCTCTCGAGCAAAGTAAGGATATATTTGACTACTATGGGTCAGGTGTTGAGCCAATCATGATCTTAATATGTAGACATGAGTTTTCACACACACACACACACACACACACACATACACACTCATCGATTTATGCATGTAATAGGTGGAGATTGATTTAATTTTTGTACTTTTGTAATTGTTCATTTGTTTGATTACTGAATTCCAATCCTGAGACACGGTAGTTTGACAAATCATGTTTTATGTAGAGTTAAGTTACAATTTTGTTTGAGGACAAACAATAGTTCAAGTTTGGGGAAGTTTGATAAATACGTTTTTACACACTTATTTTACTATTAAAATATGAAAATTGTTGATTATTATGTTGGAATATAGCTTAATTCTATGTAATTTACATTTTGTAGGACAACATGATGAATGTAGTAGAAATAAGGAGAAATAAGTGAAAATGACCAAATTGAAGGAAATGAAAGTTTAGGGATCAAATTGTAAATATCCAAAAGATGACTCGGAAGGCAAATGATGATATGAAGATGACGAGGTCAAATTAAGTTAAGGAATAAAGCGTTGGATTAGAAGAAATAAGGAAAGATGTCAAGAGTCTCATAGTGTTATCTACCATACAACCACATACACTAATTCAGAGAATGGAGACACCAACTTTCCATGAATTATGTGACCGCATGCTAATGAACTACGCGGTCGCATAGTTATGATCCGGGGGCAAGTATTTATTTTCCTAATTTCGTTCAACTACCTTTGGAAACAAGTGGGGATTCGTGTATTTGAACCCTAATACGTCCCAAAACACAAGAGGACACCTCCATAAATATTTTTCTCTAGTTTTTGCTCAAGATTTCCATGGAGAACTAAAATTCTTGGTGAAGCTAGGAAGGAAGTCATTGGATTTGAAGATTTCACACCCACTATTCATGTAAGTTGATCTTTCCTTGTTGAATAATTCGAGGATTTGGACTTTTCCTACATGAATTTGTTTGAGATTGATTTAATTTTTATTAAATTCTTCATAGATCTAGTCACACTTTTTTATTGAATAATTAAAGTATTTGTTGAATTTTAATCTCAAATTTATAATTACTGCCTTATGTTTGATGTATATGGTCGTTTCTTAATCGTATTCCAATGAAAAATGTGGAAATATGTTATAAGAAATCGAGATTCTAGGATTAAAATTGAAATAAATTGACTTCCAACAATATATCTTCTGATTAGAGAGTTGGGATAAAAACCTCTAATTGAGTAAAAGGAATGAACAATTGATATTGTATGACCCAATCCAATTGAGAGAATTTCGGCGCTTTACCATTCCAAACATTGACTTTAATTTCGTTATTTCAAACTTTGATTTAAACTTCACTAAAGTAATAAATTTTATTACACATTCCAAGAGAACATTCACCTTTTAATCCATTGAGCAATTTTCCATCTCCACGTGGAATCGACACCCCAAAGCTATATTACAATTACCACGTTATTCTTTGGGTTTAATCAAGGATAGCTTGATTTTTTTTCTGAATTGGCTTCTATCCCCCAGTGGTTCACCATATAACCCAAGAGTTTGTCGGTGTTGACCTCAAATGTACACTTGAGGTGGTTGAGCTTCATTTTATACTTTCGAAAGATTGAGAACATGTTGACAAGTGTTGGATGTGGTCTTTAGCTTTGGTGCTTTTTATTAGTACACTGTCAACATAAATTCCCATGGTTTTGCCTATTTGTTGGGTAAACATCGAATTTGTGAGCCTTTGAAATATTGCTCCGACATTATCCGAACGAAATCATTTTGTAGCAGTACAAGCCTCGATCGGTTATGAACAAAGTGTGTTCTTGATCAAGTTCGTACATGAGAATTTGACTGTAGCTTGAGTAGGCATCCATAAAGCTGAAGAGTAGTTCGTACATGAGAATTTGATTGTAGCTTGAATAGGCATCCATAAAGCTGAAGAGCTTATGTTTGGCTGTGGTGTCGACCATTTGATCCATCCATGGCAATGGAAAACTATCCTTAGGACAGGCTTTGTGGAGGTCGGTAAAATCTATATAGACTCTCCAATCTCCATTATTTTCTTTACCAAAAAGGGATTATCGCCATTTTGGATAAGTTGCTTCCTTGATAAACCTGTTGCTAAGCAACTCTCCACTTGTTTTCCTAGGGCTTTTAGCATTGAATGGTCTCTATCTTTACTGTTTTGGTTGAGCTATAGGATCTATATTGAGTCGATGACAAGCAATCTTAGTATCGATCTCCTCCATATCCTTATGGCTCCGAACGAACACGTCCAAATTATCGCGAAGGAGTTTTATAAGTTTTTTACCTGAGTGGTTGTTGTAGTTCATGTCCAATTTGAAGCTCTTTTGGGGGTATGTCATGGTTGACCTGTACCTTTTCCATTTCCTCAACGAGGTTTTTCTCTTTTATCTTTTAGCTAGATTCTAAAATAAAAAATCAGAACCCAGAACCCACCTCCTATCCCACCTGTGATTCCAAAACCAGCTGTGGACTTGGACTCCGACACTATCTCTTCCAAAATCAGCATAATTATTAAGCCATGCTTCATGCCAAAAATGAGAAATAAACCAATTAAGTGCAAGCCGTGAATCTGTATTCGCCATTAATGATGCTATTTTGGGACATAGTTTCTATTCTTTTGTGGCTTGAAGCCTTTTCTGTTTCTATATATAATTCTTGAATTTGGAAATTTTGAAGCCATTGGGGTGGGATTTCGATGGCTTCAATTGTGAAAACTTTCTGGGCATCACCCCATTTTGCTTTGAATGTGAACAAAAAAATGTCTTTCTCGATCTGGATTTCAATGTCAGCTAGAAGGAGTTTGGCTGATGCTGTATTATCTCATGAATCAGTTAAAGTAAATGGGATTGTTAATGGCGACATTTCTGTGGAGCTCGTCATTAATGGTGGCCGGTGTAATTTCTATGCATGTGCATTTTTATTTTGGGTTTAGGTTTTCTTGAATATACACAAGTGGAGAGGATTTTGGTTGGGAAAAGATTGAACTTGTTTGGATGGGGTGCTGGCGACCGTGCCAACATTGTGACGGGTGGTCGGGACTAATTTTCAGGAGGTGGGAATGGGAAATGTGAAGGAGATATTACTTTTTCCTTTTTTGTTTTCATTAAAATTGTGAAGTTACTATTTTGCTCTTTTTAAAAGTTGATCAAAGTTTACTATTATGGTCAACTAACGGTCAATGAATGGTTTCCATCCATTTGGACTTTAGGTGCAAGTTTTTTAAAGGTTTGGTACTGTGGGTGACACAAATGAAAGGTTTGGACAAAGTCTGCAAAAATGTGAAATGTTTGGTACCGTGGCTGCAATTTTTCCTTAATGAAATACATTCTTTAACGTGAAATATGAATTAACTTATAATTATAATTAATAATAGTAAAATGAATAAATAAAAATGAGAATTAATAATGAGAAATTCATACATGAACAAGAATTTTGCAGTACTTAATACAATTAGTAATTAGGTTTTAGGTGGTGAAAAAACACAAGTGAAAATGAGTATATCAAATGCTCATTGATGGAATGAGTATATCAAATGTGCATTGATGGCGACTAAATAGTTGACAAAATAATTCACGATAATATTGTTCAAATGAATAAATAAATTAAATGCACATTGAAAAACAAAAATTAAAGTATTATTGAAATAATTGAATTATAGAAGAGTTGTAATCGTTCAAAAAAATATTCTCATTTGATGTGATACTTAATATATTATAGACGTGTAATCAATTCCTTAACTTATGGGAGAATCTTTTATATATCTATAATTTTATAATATAATAAATATTTATTTATTATATGAATTTTATAATATAATAAATAATAGTAAAATGCAAAAATAAAAATGAATATTAATTCAATGAGAATTAATAACGAAAAATTCATACATGAACAAGAATTTTGTAGTAATTATTACAATTTGTAATTAGGTTTTATGTGGTGAAAGCATACATGTGAAAATGAGTATATCAAATGTTCGTTGATGGTTGAATATATCAAATGTGCATTGATGGTGACTAAATAGTTGACAAAATAATTCATAATAATATTGTTCAAATGATTAAATAAATTAATTGCATATTGAAAAACAAAAATTAAAGTATTATTGAAATAATTGAATTATAGAAAAGTTTTAATCGCCCAAAAAATATTCTCATTTAGAGGGTATTTGACACCCATTTTTTGGAGAATGGAATTTTTAGAATAGTGATTGATGTGAAAATATGTAGTAAAAAAGTTGTAGATTTGTGTGTAATATTATTTTATTGGGAGAATGTGTGGTTAAAAAAGAAAAAAATGTGAATTGATGCCAAATAGGGGCTAATATATTAATATGATATTTAATATATTATATATGTGTAATTAGGGATGGCAAAAAAGCTCGCCGGCTCGGACGGCTCGGAAAAAGCTCGAGCCCTGCCCGGCTCGGGCTCGATTACAACGAGCCGAGGCTCGGACCGAGCCTCATTTTTTTTTGTCGGGCTCGGCTCGGCTCGGGCCCAAAAAAGCTCGGCACAAAAAGTTCAAGTCAAACTCGAACTTTTTTTATTTAATAGGCGCGGCTCGACTCGAGCCCAAAAAAGCTCGGCACAAAAAGTTCAAGCCAAACTCGAACTTTTTTTATTTAATTTATAACATGTAAAAACTGTACAAATTTTAAATTTTTTAAGTAAAAAATGTAGATTTGATATAAAAATAAAATAAAACCCGAGCCGGCTCGGTTCGGGCTAGCTCGGCCCGCTAAGGCTCGGGCAGAAAGCTCGGGCCGAGCCTCATTTTTTTTGGCCGAGCTCGGCTCGGCTCGGCTCGGCTCGAGCCAAAAAAAGCTCGGCCTAAAAAAGCTCGGGCTCGGCTCGGCTCGTTGCCACCACTATGTGTAATCAATTCCTTAACTTATGGGAGAATCTTTTAAACATCTCTAATTTTATACTATAACTAGTCATGTGCCCATGCATAGTCATTTTTAAGGTAATATTAGCACGCCTGCAAAATAGATTTATACCTCTTTTTTTCTTTGGTTTTTTTTTTTAAAACATTCAATGCATAAAATAGCACTATTTCATCTATTGGCTTACCCAAAATTCAGAATTACCCAAAAAATAATGAGAGGATATGATTGTACATGGCATATTCATTGCATACAAGACTATTTTTACCAACTAAACAATTTGAAGAAGCTAATCAGATCTACTAGTCTCTTCCGTGATCATTGTAAGCCACCAATCGATGGAACCCCATATAATATAAGGAATGCCGAGACTTTATACTGATAAATGAGTATATATTTACTCACACAGGTTAATGGAGCCATTTTTTCATGAAATTTATGCTTGGACTATTGAATCTCCCTCGAGTAATATCGAGAAGCCTTCTCCAGTTTGTACCCATTTTCATTGTAGCAACAAATTCATCGTAATTGATTCTTCCATCTTGCATTCATTTGTGAACCCTCAAGCTCACATCATTGGAATGCTCTATTGTCGATTAAACCAAAAAATGGAAAAAAAAAGTTATTGTAAATAAAAACAAGTGTTCGTATGTCTCAAAAGTTTGAGGCGGGCTGTAGACTCACAACTTCAATAAGCATTTATACTTCAGACTTTGCTAACTGTGAATTGAGATTTTGTAATCCGACATTCAGCTCTCCAGTTGAAATAATACAATCATTGTCAGTGTCTATGTCTATCTTAGCAAACATCTCTTTTATGTCTTCGAGTTCTTTGTTGGGGAAGAAATCAACAATTACCTAATCATAGAAGCAGAAGCTCAAATATTTTTCTGAAACATTTTCATCGGAGAAAATAACAAAAGAAACTGTAATGATAAACCAATCGTCAAAGCTTCCTCTTGGACCTATTCATCAACGACAATTGCTTGAGTCTTGACTTGAAAACATCTCCAAGAGAAACATTTGGAGCCTTGTTTGCAGTTTGAAGTCATGTTTTTTCTTTTAAAAGAAACAATTATTCATTAGGACAAGCATAAGAAAAATCAATCATATATGCTTCAAATATGATCTAAGTTTCAGGGCATCTTAATTCTCAAGGAAATCTTCATCAATATCATTATTAGAACAAACAACTATTGTGGGTTCCTTGCTGCCTCCAACATGAGCAATTTGAAGCAGAATACTCAATAACCAACTCTATAGTAATTTCTTTTTACCCTCAAATGTTTTCCTTTCTGGATACTGCAAATTTAATTTAGAATAGTAACCTAACTAAAAGGTTCTGTCTGTAGGACATATTAGACTTAGCTTTCCCATGATCAAATCTATACAAGATTGCAGTATGAGCTGCCATAATCCACTCACTAAGGAAGGGAAGGAAATCTAAGATAGTTTATCTTACAATAAACAAAGAGCAAGGAATCTAAGCTGGGTACACAAATTTAGATTTCGAAAGCTATGTCTCAACAAAATTACAGTAGGAATAAACCTTTTTAGAAAGAATAAATTTATAGGTACATTTTTTTTCTTTATCAATTACCAAGAAAACAGAAACCACATATCTAAAAAGTGACATCATTAGTAGATCTGAAAACTATTACCCATCATCTGATAGTATCTAGTACAACATCTGCTCCACTTAATCTGATAGTGCAAAGATCATTCTTTTCCTTGTGGAGCATGGTTCTCATGACCAACTTGTTTGGTAGTTCAATTATTGATAAGCTAGACACTTTGTGTTGAATGATGAAGATTTTTAATTATTACGTATTTTTAAGTTTTCTTCGAATCTAAATTTACTATGGAGCGGAATCAATATACATGCATAATGGGACGTAGATCAAGATCAAAAGAATTGTGTTGAGAAATAGTAAAATGATAACTTAACGAAAAAAAAAAAACATTTCAAGATTTAGTACAGAAGGTAACCAAGCAAAAAATGAATACTAAAGCCCCCACAAAGCACGAAATGGAAGATTAGAGAATGGTGGTTGTTCGAACAAAACTAATTTAAAGCATAATGAAAAGGGATTTTATATTCATTAAATAATTTAGCAAACGCGAACAATATTTTACACAGAACTTGTTTTGTAGTGAGTCGAAGATTGGGATGTGGCTCTTACATTTGTCTACAAGACTCTTGACATTTTCTGAAATGCTTGGCCATGGTTCCCTTTCAAAATCTATTTCCCTCGTATAATGGCCTGAGCAACACCTTGTTCATATTCTATGAGAAAATTCCAACCACTTCTATGAGAAAATTCCACTGCATACACCACTCCAGTCTATAAATAATGTAAATTACAAACATGATCTGATGAGCGCCACTCCATGAAATATATGGAGAGTTGATATAGCTCCCACAAGGAAAATTACTTACATGGCCAACAAGATTAGATACATGAGAAATAGTTGGTCTTGAAGTAGCTCCAAAATAAAGGACACGAGCACCAGGTTTGTAAACAAATAAATGGACCAAAGAATAATTTGTGCAGATAAGATTATTGACATATTTGCATCAAAATTAATAATATAAACATACATCTTATCAGGGTAAGAGATACAAATAAATCTTGGAATAGGAAAAATCACAAGCTTACAATCTAAATATCATCGACTCCACCAAGAATGGCAATTGCCAATTTCGAGCGGAAAGGATTCCATACTTTGTATTCAACCTTTGTTACATCTTCATTCTATCCAATTAAATAAAATACTTAAATCAACATCAAAAAATAAAAATATCTAAAATCATGGAAAGTAATAACTCTTATACAAGTGGACACCCGGATGCATTTAACTAAATAATAAGCCAAAATCAAATACAAATGCCACCTTATTCAACACGAGGAGCAATCTTGGCTACGCTTAAAAAAAAAAAGTAAATAGTTTACAAGCACGTTTACCTTTCTTAACTTCAAATAAAAACAAGTTACAACCTTGATCAATAAAAAATGTGATTATTACAAAACTTACCTATTTATCCCTTGTTTGATCCTCATTTATTCCAAAATAGATTTTTCTCTCTCTTCCTTTCAATCACGCATTCTTTAATAAAATAATATTAAATGCAAACCTAAAACTTCTCCTTATTTTTTAACCACACATTTTTCGTCAATCTACTATTCCAAAATACATTCTATACGAAGGACTAAAACATATAAATGTAAGTAAACTTAAGCTTAGCCAAATATGCTCGGAACAAGGACATTTGACAATATGATAGGTGAGGAACCACTGGTAATATGGTATTAACACACTCATCAGCCAAAGAAATTGATTTATCCTAACAATACGCTTCAAATAAAATCAAGAATCTATTGTAACTTATTATCCTAAAAACCATACACAAATGTTAAATTAAAATCTCATCTTCAGTCATCAAGAAATGTCATAAACAGAGTAAAATGAATATACACAGAATATACATAAACTCAAATACAAACCTAAATAAAGTCTCACTTCTCATTGTAAATAGCTTCACCAAGAACCATATTCTTGGTGCAAAGCGTTATCCTTTTTTCCCTTACCAATAAAAACACCCTCATGCCAATGTGGCTCAACTATAACCTTGATCCCTCCCTCTCCCCCTCTTCCTCCCCTTCCGCCACTTCTACCATTCATTCCATTGTTGCCGCCTCTTCCACCAAAATCACATGGCACAGAGCTAAAAGTGTTGCCCCAATGAATGGTCCAACCCAGAATATCCATTGCATATTATCAGAGTAGGATGAGAGTGAGAACAAACTTTATCCAATCTTATATTCCCATTTGCCAATTTTTCTTTTTAAGTCATAATCGTCTGTTGTGGTAAGTGAACAACATAAAAATTTGGCACAATTTACCATGCGAACCTTTATACATGTCAAAGTTAACATGACATGTAGTGGTTATAAGGATATAATTATCTAGGTAAGCCCTTATCACAAATGTTTCAATAGTAGAATACTAATTATATTGTATTCAGACATAGTTGAATTTTTAGCTTACATGATCATCCCATACCTACTCTTTCTTGTAGATGTTGTACCAAGACTCCGGCGGGGTTAATACTTGTATCAGTAATAGGAATGGTTGCCAACTGCACCAGGAACACAGCAAACCCAATGGGCAAGGGGACTAATATCTGGAAATCATTGAATTACAGCATTGAGGAATCCAATTACTCAACCTTTTTCATTATCAATAATATCATGTTTTGATTTATGTTACAGATACAGAAGACAATTCTTGTTCAAGCTTAATCACATTTAATCATACCTAATATGAAGAATGGTTTATATTTGCTTAAGTCTAATCAATAATTTCAAGAGAAAAAAGGCCTACAAGGACAAGGGGATTGCTTACAGAATCTTACGAGTCTCTAGCGCTATGTTTGGCATCAGCAGCGAAGAAAACAGTGTAAATGAGCACAAAGGTACCAACAATTTCAGCACCTAAGGCATCACCCTTGGTGTAACCGTGGGCTACTACATTAGCACCACCACCCTTAGTCATTTACAGGGTCTTCCCGAATCCCTTAACCACATATGGCTCCCATAGAACTATAGAATTTTATAATTGTACGAAATAATAGATAGACTTTCTCTAGGCCTAATGATAACTCACAGTGTCGTTTCTAAAGTCATACTCCTTCAACATGGGATAATTCGGAGCATTAGGCAAACAATGTTGCTTAACATTCTCAACCTGTAAACAAATAAATAGTTAATAAGATATGATCAATTAATCAGTTAGGCAATATTGTGAAAGTTTTTTATAGAACAAGCAATCATTTCTCAAACTATTGTATATTATTAACTAATTAGCAATAAAATAAAGAAGAGCTTAGTTTCTGAAATTGTAAAAACAGACACTACCAACATTCAGAAGGATTGTAGGAAATTTGCCAAAGAAACAAGAAGAATTACTGTTGTGAGAATTCTAAAAAACGATATCCAATCCAGTTTCTTACTCACCAGCTATAGCATTTATACAAATGCATGTACATATACTATGCATGTACGTGACATCAATAAGTTAGCTGGTCAAATGATAAGTTAAGAAATGAGGTGCGTATGTGTGTTGTTGAGGGGGTTGCGGGGGATATTATTGGTCTTAAGTGGTACAAATAGGTTAATTTGACACATGACTTGTCATAAACAAAGGAAGATGATTCTAATTATTTCTTGAAAAGTAACGACATTAAATATCATTTAGTGAAGAAATATATCTAAACAAATGAAACCTACTAGATAAACAAATTTCAGACCAAGCCTCCATGACACTGCACAGAATACAAATACATACATAGTGAAGGAATCAAAATCACACAAACAGGTTGAAGCTCAGTCACAATAAAGTCCAGATTAAATGAAATGAAAGATCATCATCCCAACTGCTGTCTACATTAAAAAATAATGAAAATGGATCACAAATCCCAATAGTTATGTTGTCAGAACTAATTATCCTACTACCATACAAACAGAAACATTTGCTTTACTTATCTTGTTAATGGTCCCAAACCTTAATACAATTACGTTAGCTGCCTCAATAGAATATATCTCAATGTATAACTGAATTATTGTTGAGCTACTTATAACATGTGAACCCCATTTACGCGGACTCGTAAGATAAGTAAATACCAATCAGCAGCATGATGGTTCAAAGAGTTTATCTTTATCGTTTTTCAAAATCAACCTTCTTGTCATCCAACATAGATGTAGCAGTCAATCTATCTGAAAGTTACCTAAATTATAGCGTTTTGATGAATAAGATGAAACTTGGGCCAATAGAAAAGGATAAGAACCTATGGGAACCTAGTCATGTAAAATCAAGATAGATCTTTTTCATATTTCAAATAACAAAAGGAGGTAATAGAACAAACTTTTCTTCTTTCTAAATGAATAAATACCCAAGTTTTGGGTTTCAATTCTACTCATCAAGGATATGGTTGTCTATTAACAAAACACAAAAATCCAGAAAGATTTCCAAACAAGGGTCACAAAATAATTAATGAATCATCAATGAGCCATCAATTATTAGAGGTCGATCAAGAAAAGGAGCTTCAGATCCCGGAAATTCTGACATGGAAAGGCAAGTATTTATTACTGGCAAGTATTAAAATGACCAGAATGCCGCAATCTATTGATACCCACATGTAACATAATCCCATTTGACCTTTTTTTAATCCAATATTTAATCTATCCTAAATTAATATACCAAAAGATTAACAAAAAATCCACATATTATATAAAATGATTACCAGTGCAGATCCAATCGCCGATACGGGGGAGCCACTTGGAATTTGTAGGGGTTTTGTAATCAACGAGAAGGTGCAACTGTTTGCATCTGTTACAGAAGGATCTAAAAGCATAATTTCTGTTGCGGCAGCCACAACACTCCCAGTTCCTCTCTCTCCCACCACCACCACCACCGCCTCCGCCTGCTTCTCCTCCGTCCATCAGTTTCCTTCAATTATTTGTTCCTCCACAAAGGCTAACTTGGAATTTTGATTGAATGTTTGCAGAGAGGGAATAATCAAATTTCCAAGTTCTCACAATAGCGTAGCATCGGCAAATTGGCAAGTGGGTCTTTGTTCAATTGTATACTGCACGTAGAAACTAAAAAAGGGGGCTAGGCCCTTACTGCAACCAAGAAGTTGAAGAAGAGAAAAAACATCCTCCTTCCACTGCCAATAACATAAGTTCTTCTCATCTGTTGATGCACCCAATTACATTCTCTCAACTAAGTTAGCCTCAAATCGTTTTCGAGAGCGACTGCTAGGGTTAGTACGTACTAACCAAGAGAAAAGAAGAGGAAGAGGAAGAAAGTGGATAGAAAAGTGATATGGGTGATATTTATGGATTTGTGAACAGCTGGCAACCAGATTGGAACAAGATATCTAGCTATCTAGCCAATTCAGTGTGAAAACGAGGTGCACAATTGAACAGTGAAGAAGAACAAAAGAACCACCACCAGCTCTGCCGCCACCATCTCCTTTATTCTTCTTCTCCATCTGAGTTTCCTCTGTTTCATTCACTTGCAATTCCATTCTTCTTTCACCCATTTCCATGATTCTTACTGTACAACTCTCAAAGCAAGAAGAACATGATAGCTCATCCTAGTCCTGAAACTAAAATAAAATAAAAAAGATCAAAAATCCAATTCACTCAATCAAGAATAAGAACACCATAATAAATTAACAGAGCTGAATTAAGCCTACATAAAAAACTCAAAAGGGCTTTCGAAAATTAAACTAAAAAGAAAATTACGAGCTACAACGTTTTTCCTCATCTTCGTCATTGTCCACCTGTGCTTCCTCATCAAAGAACTTTGACAACCTTCGATTCTTCTGTCGCTTACCACTGTTGCCTCCATACTCTTCATCATCACCTTACTCCTTTTCACTCCTCTAATCGGTCCCCCGTGCGTGCACGGGGAGACACCAACGAAGTTTGTTATCTCTTTTTTTTTTATATATTTATTTTTTTCCTTCTTAAATGTTATGGTTGAGGAACTAATCAGCTGAAGTGGGG
>CAIGRQ010296775.1:0-10818 GCA_903798375.1 Fraxinus sp. D2006-0159
CTTTATAATTTTTAAAAAAAATTGTGCATGTAACAAGTTATTCGTGTACAATTTTTAACTCCGCCTTCTCAAAAATCGAAATTGAAGTAGCTAGTTCTAAATCCGGATAAAAGCGGACAGTTTTAAAAAAAATGAACCGAGCTGAGTTTTGCCGAGTACCCACTTTGGGCGAGCTCCGGGCACGAGCCGAGCTCGCCCAAAATGGGATGAGTTGAGCTTAATAATCCCTTTGCTAATTGTAAGGTTCATTTGGGTATTAGAATGAACAGAAACTATATTATTTGGAGACATTACAACATGTTAAACCTTGTGCACCTTGGTGGTTTGTTCGCCTATGATGTCATTCGAAATTGCGATAAATTACCTATAAGATTATGCATTGCCATATACACTTATCTGATACTTAAATTCGTATAATTGTTTACTATTGGAGTAAATCTCGATTGACCTTCGTCTTGTTTTTGATAATATCGGACACGTCCGAGCATGGAGGGCGTTTTGATGAATACTCAAGAAAAAGGGAGTTGATTTATAAGTTTGGAGTGCATTGGAAATGAAAAATTGAAGAAGTATTTTTTCTTAAGCAATAAATTCTATGTTTAAGCAAGAAAGGCTGGAATTTAAGCGCAAACAGTCTTGCTTAAGCAAAGACTTCGATTCTTAAGCAGAGATGATAAGTGGAGCTGCAAGTTTTTGTTGCTTAAGCGAGAATTAGGACTGAAATTCGGGTCTCTCAACTGGTGTACAGGTTTAAAGGGTAAAAAGTTCCGCTTGTACTACGAAAATTAAGTCTTGAATCCTAGGCCTATATAGTGGAACAACTTGGACGTGAAAGGAGAGGCTTTATTTGGATTTCTTCAAGAGACAGCTGAAGATTCGAAATTAAACATAAATCTTCTATTCCAGGTGATGGATTTTCATATATTTTATGTTTTTATAATTCGAAGATTTTAGGCTAAATTACATTAAACAAGGATGATGATATGAACATTTTTATGATATTTTGAAAATAAATATTTTAAAACCCAATTTTCCGTCCCTACAAGATTTGAAAATAACCAAAACGATGTCAAAGCATCCCTACAAGAAGACAACCCTATTTTCAAAGTTCAATGCCTCATGAATAATCAAGGACTTGAACTTGTGAAACTATTGTTACGCTTTTGCCTACTTAATAAGTCACGTGATTGCTAGCTAAGCAAGAATTGCACTTGAGTGCTCTCCAAGACGATAACCTACCTTGTGAGGCGATGAGGAAATCTCAATACCTCGTAGATATAGCCTCTGAGTTTATGGTCATGATTTTCCTTCTTTGAGGTGATTTTAAGATTCTTAGTGCTTAATAGCACAACATAGGTCTCCATGATCAATGAGGTATAGGTTGAACCTTAGTACTTGTATAATTGACGATTTTGACTCATGGCCACATGACAAGTGGCTGATGTGACATTACTTTCAATGACATTTGAGTGCAGACATCCTTTACCCGTCTTGGAAAGCGTGCAAGGTCACGGATCTATTAAAACCTAGGATGCGACATTGTGAGGTGATGAAACTTAACTAGTGAGCCATTGGGATGAAGCCAGTGTCAAGCATCCAGAGAGCCTCCTTGTTTCTCTTGCCTGTGAATACTTACTCTTAGTGTCATTCAAGTGTAATTAACATTTTGATACCGTGATTCTCTAAATCCAAACCCAACTGATTACTCCTCTAAATATCTCCCCCCCCCGCGCGCGCGCGCGCGCACACGCACACGCACACACACCGAATTCGAATATCAACTAGGGATGTTAAAAAAGCTCGGCGGCTTGGGCGGCCAGGGCTCGGCTCGGAAAAAGCCCGAGCCAGGCCTGGCTCGGGCTCGGATCCACCGAGCCTTATTTTGAGGCAACGGCCTGAGCCGGGCAGCTAAAATAGCTGCTCAAGTAGCTATTTTAGCATTGGTCAAACAGAACTTGAGCATTGCCTCTAAAGCAGTAGGGATTTTCAGAATTCAGAAGATGATTTTCGCAAATAAATAGATCCCAAAACATTTTAACTTTTTGGCATCGTCGTATTTCTTCCAAGCAATGCTAGAGGGGCTAAAGCAATAACTCCACACAACTACTGAATCAGGGAAGAGAAGCTAGTTCAATTGTAATTGTAAAATGAAAATATCAAATCTACTGGCCTTGAAAACTACAAGATGCCCTAATTGAACTCATTGCAGTGTCAATAAAATCTGGTTTACACATCTTCACAAAAATATATCCTTTAAAACACAAACCGAAAAAGGAACTAGTATCATAACTAAATCCATTATCCAACGCCTTCCCCTCACATTTTACTTCGCATTTGCATGAACTAAGAGTCTATACTTCATTAAATCCTTCAGATTCCCAAATTAAGATGATAGACTAACAAGACAAATCGAATTACGCTCGCATCAAGTTAGTATGTTTCACAGCTGCTGTAACATTTTTATTAAAAAAAAAAAAAATACAAGAATACCCGAACCGGCCTGGCCTGCTAAGGCCTGGGCCAAAAGCTTGGGTCGAGCTTCTTTTTTTTGACCGGGCTTTGCTCGGCTCGGCTCGGGCAAAAAAAAAACCCCGCCAAAAAAAGCTCGAGCCGAGCTCGGGCTCGACTCGACTCGTTGATATAGCTAATGTCAACATATCATCTCTTCTATTCAGGATTAGATCACGAATATACCTATGGAAAGATCTACAAGTCTAGATTGTGACGAAGTAAGTATCCAATCTTCAGCCACTTCCTCAAGTTATGAACACTTTTACAAATATATATCATTTGACGTGGGTTTTGAGATTCCATCAAGACTTTCTTGGTTTAGTAAATAGTTTGTCGAAATTGGATTTTTTTATTTTTATTTTTGGAAAGTATGAAGTATTACCTTTACATATTTAGCCTATGATAAGAGGAATAATTTCTTTTGTTCTACTCTTATTCATATGTGATTTATAAAGTGGTTGCGTTCGTATTATCTCCTATTTCTTGTTTATGTTTATTTTGAGTGGTATCACGTTGTTGGCATCCATTGTACGAGGACCAAAAGTTGTTCAACCATCATCTATGAGACATCTAAGACACCCACTTGGAAGATTACAATATCTTGAGATTGGGAAAGTTCGAGCGATTGATAATTTTAACCAATACTAATATAGAGGATATAATATCGTTTTCATTGTACTAAACCAATAACCATAGATGAATAAGTCACATAGAAGTGGTTGGGGTCCCTATTGTTGGTCTCCGGGCTATGATCTACCTACAGTTGAAATGGACAACACCATCTTCTTCAAATTAAGGTGGATTTTCGTATGCTCAGCCTGACACATTGAACATTGACACCTTAACTTCTAGCCAAACAATAAATATATTGTTGGTATTTTTATTTTAATCCTAATTAATTAAATTAATTCTTTTTCTGTCCTAATAAAATTGGTATTCCAAAATAGCATACCATTCCATCATTTAATTTTATTTGAATATTTTTTTAACTATATGGAATATGCATTTATTCTGTTATTTGCTTTTAATTTTGGACATTTCGTAAATAGATTTTTCAATTGAAAATAAATATATTGAATAAATATTGGAATAATAGTACACGTACTTCATAAACGTAAAAAAATAAATTTTACAATACTATCAAATAATAATTATACAAAAGGACATCATCATAATCAATGTCTATTTTAATTATTTTATACCAAAGGCTAAAATACTAATTTTGAAATATACAACTTTTATTTTATATAAATTTACCAAACACTTAAACTTTTTTTTCGACAGCTAATTATTTCTTCAACGTGGCAAAAACTAATTCTCTTTGAATCACAACTATTTAAAATCAAGCCTCGGTCTCAAATGAGTGAAGCTAGTTAGTCATTGGTAAACTTTCACTACAGTGGCAAGATCCGTCCCAATAATAAACCATATATAGCTTAATAGGTGACCAATATAGGTGTATTCAAATTTATGAAGATTAATTAAAAACATTTTCAAATTTTTATCTAATCTCATCAGTTTTTGCTGGACTAGGGTTACCCTATAGTGTGGGGGGAATATTCATGAAGTTAGAATAATTACCAAACTAAACGAAGTAATCCAAACAAATCTAAGTTATTTTCAAACCTGATTTCTACTTAGAAAATTGATGTTGTTCGTGCAATTAGGAAGGTACTAACCAAAACTGGTAAATTATCTTTCTAATTAATTAATTGGTAATATCACATATTGTTACGCCTCATCCAACGAGCCTCCAAACACTCCACATCAACATCCTACCTAATTATCCTAGACCCCTTCAATAGTCGAAGTGATGTATTTCATCAAACCCCTATGTAGATATTGAATCCTCCATGGACGACGTGAGGCGATGCAGCATACTGCAGCACAATTCAAGGTGAATAGCTTTCAGGCGTATGAGGTACATTTTCTAGATGATCCTCCATACAAGATCTTTTAGGAATGATTTATATGTCCTCTTTGTAGTAATCATCCTATCAAATCAACTTGTGAATGTACTCTTCATATACTAGTCCTAAGTTGTAGGGTGGATACTCTTCAAAGTCATTTAATGCCCTTGAACCTAGGACTGTGTTAAGATTTGGGGGTCCATCTTAAAAGGTCAATCTTGTTACATCGAATAAAGATGTAGACACAGACCAATTAATAAAGATCTTGGGCTACCCCTCTTAATAAGGTTGACCTTTTAAGATGGACCCCCAAATCTTAACATAAAACGACCTGATCCCAATGGGATATTGTTACGCCTCATCCAACGAGCCTCCAAACACTCCACATCAACATCCTACCTGACTATCCTAGACCCCTTCAATAGTCGGAGTGATGTATTTCATCAAACCCCTATGTAGAGATTGAACCCTCCATGGACGAGGTGAGGCGATGCAGCATACTGCAGCACAGTTCAAGGTGAATATAGCTTTCAGGCGTATGAGGTACATTTTCTAGATGATCCTCCATACAAGATCTTTTATGAATGATTTATATGTCCTCTTTGTAGTAATCATCCTATCAAATCAACTTGTGAATGTACTCTTCATATACTAGTCCTAAGTCGTAGGGTGGATACTTTTCAAAGTCATTTAATGCCCTTGAACCTAGAACTGATGGTATGATGCTTATGACCTGTTGTCAAGATGAGACACGTCTCTATCCAATGTTAATCATTCTACCTCTTGTAGTCTAGTATAAAAGTTTACATTTAGTATCATTTGAAAATAATACAATTTTACACACTCAATTAATATTACACACTCAAGTAATATTAACTCCATGTGCTTTAACACTACTGTGGCTCACTTCTTTGCACAGAACACACTTAAACATATCTATACCAATTGATTGATTTGATCGTCGGGTGCTCGCGGCCGCTTCTCCCACTTCTAGAGAGAACCACGTGCTTCTAACGGTTTATCAAACTGTACAGGAACCCTACTCGTGGACGTAAGTGAAGTCGGGATGTGTTGGCCACGTCACTCATACAGAAATTGAGGTCAACACATTTTATTATATTTTGTACCATGGATGTGTAGTTTTCCTAAAACAAAAGCATGCCCAACCAATAAAAAAACATATATGTTATATCAAAGAGTAATATTATTCAATATCACTAGTATCAATATTAGGTGGCAATTGCACAAAATTAAATAATAGATTCACTTAAATAGAATATCAAATGATTCATAATTAAACCTAGTAAGTATAATCACGTAGGCTGGTACTCAACATAAACAGTACAAACACAATTATGCCTTTTTGTCGGCATCCAAGTTAAATATGCCACTTGGAGATGAAGGAAAAAGGAATGGCTAGCCGTGATTAGTATAACAGTTAACCAAACATGACTCTCTTTTGCCAAAATCAATCATTGCTACCATGCACGCAACATTTTAGTCAGGTGCATAGCTTTGGTCAGCTTTCAACACAAAAAGGCATCTGAGATGAGTTTATTTGAAATTTACGAAAATTGAAGAAAGAGAAAGGAATCAATTTGTTGATCAATTTGGTGTATAAAGTCGTGTTTCATTTTCCTAAATATTAGATTTTTAGTGAATTTTAATAACAGCTGATAAAATATGTGATTAAAAAGTTATAGATTATTTGAAATTTGTGATTAAATTAATTTTTGAGTTTGATTTAACTTTTTATCAACTTTTTTAATTATAAACAAAAGATGGGCATATTGTAGGCTTTGTTTTCATTAAATTTTACTTATCACGTAACACGTGGTATACAAATAGATAGTAATTATGATACTATGAAATGTGTATAGTGCTTGGCATTTATAAGTAATTTTGGGGATCCCAAAACAATGGCATAATCTTTGATAGGGCCACCTGTACTTACAAGGGCAAATGGGTTCCACTTTCTCAAAAATATGGAAAATTCCATCGACTGTATGAAATGCATTGTCGATTTCATTCCGCAAACGAATCGTTAACAAGTAATATAATTTAGTAATGTTATTCATTTTCAGTGGGGTTACAAACACAGTTTATGTGGCTCTAAATGATATGTTAAAATAAAATGTGAAATTAAATCATTTAATGCCACATTAATGCTATCTAGACTGTGTTTGTAATTCCAGTGAAGAAGAATAGCATTCCTCAATATAATTATGAGAATAGTATCATCCCACGAAATTGATTATTAATTTTACTTTAATTACAATTAATTCTAACAAATACACAATTAATTTAGACTTTAAAGATCCATTTCTTACTTCAATCCCACACAATTAATTTAGACATAAGTTGAGTATGCACGGAAATTTTAAAATAAATTCAATCAAGCAAAGTACTAGAACTATGAATCCACCATTATGGCACTTTATTCATTTCTCAGTTACTCGTATTTGTCAATTCTCGCCTAAGTTAAAAATCAATGTCTCAATTATAATCAATAGCCTCTCTCAAGGTCAAACAATTATATACTTATATATGTAAACTTAATTATCTCTAATTAAATTGAAAATACGTAAACATGCATTAATCCATAAAGATTATCACATAAAGGTTTTAGAGTATAAGGATATCTCTATCTATTATATGATCCTCTATTGTTCACTATGGTTATATTTTAAATACTCGCAAGCACGAGGATCTATTGTAGTATAGAATAACTAAGCAACGACGTTGAACCGACTATTTAGAATGTTAAATCTAACCTAAATTAATTTTTCTTCTAAGCAAGTTTGCGAAATTGATTTTTTTTTTTTTTTAATTCTCTAAAAAGCAAAGGCACAAAACCAAGAGTGCGTTTAATTAACAATATTTTCAATGGAAAATGTGGTTTTCCCACCTAATTTCCTACTTTTAAATATGTTTGATTAACAATTTTCTCCAAGGAAAATATTTTATTACTTTTGGTTATGTGACTATATTTTTCTTGAAAATAAGGAAAATATTTCTTTAGGGAGATGTGATTTTTAATTTTTAGGTAAGTCACTCTCTATTTCTCCCTCATCTACACATCAACAAAAAATGGACAAGTATAATATTTTTTAGATTAAAAATTAAATCAGTCAAAATCTATCCTTTTCTAAACCAGTGAAGAGATACATCGTAAATTAGGAATCTCATCGAAGTTTCAAATATGTTAGGGAATTCTTCCCTTTAAATACTGAACAAGCACCCAAGACACACGATCATGGCTTTGGAGTGGGAGTTTTGCCATTAGGATTGATGAACCCATAAATTAATATAATCGATATGATGATGAAGGTGCGAATTTTCATCAGAAATACAAGTACTAACCAAGTCATTGAGATAGGTGGGCAAAGCTCAAACCAAACCGCCCAAACCAACCGGTTTGGGTCAATTTTTTTAATTTTATAGTTGGGTTCAGGTTTTAGGCGAAGAAGGTCGAGTCAGGTTGGATCGGGTCACATGTTAATCCAAGAAAGCCGATTTAACCAGACCCAACCCAACCCGATCCACTTAGTTTAAAAAAAAAAGACGCAACTCCTTTCCAAAAGGCAAAAGTCACAGGACAAACAAACAAGTTACAAAACACAATTACACAACCCTAATCTCTCTCTCTCTCTCTCTCTCTCTCTCATAGTCCAACTCCACTCACCGCCACCTCTGTTATTTTCTCACCAAATCAGCCCGTTTGGTACCGATTAAAATTGAAAATATAGCCGTTATTGGGTTTCACTCGTCTAATAAAAATCAATAATAACGACTAATTTTTCAATTTTAATCTCTGCCAAACGGGCTCCAAGTTACAATTTTTGTTGCTCTGAATTTTCTAAATTACACCCGTGAAAGACAGAATCTTTAGCTCGTGGAGTTACATAATAGAATTAATGCTTGCAAGAAGGGCTGTGCTTACTGATACTCCTATTATGGTTCATGTACTTCATTTTCAATCATTTATTGAAATGGGTTCCTTTGGTTGTATATGTTTTTGGTCTGGTCTATATGTTTATTCTTATAATTATTCTAATTTATTTACTTACGTGCTTTTTTTGTTTGAATCCGCAGATACAAGAGCTGATCCGAGGTGTGGAAGATTGTATTTCTCTGGCTCAAATTTCTTTACTTTTCCCAATATAAATTGTTAATTTTTGTACCTTAAAATTTCTGAAGTATACTTCAAGTTATTGACCATGTTCTTAATATGGAGTTATGAGAAAAATTTCTGAAGTTTTTGATGAAACCGATCATATTGGGTTGAATTTAGGTTGGATAAAAAATCAACCGACCCAACCCAACCCACGTCCACCCCTTGGCGGAGGTAGTGGGGGCTAGCCCAGCCCTGCCCCCAACCGATATGAAAAATTTAGAATAAATTGTTCAATTTTGACCCAAATATTTGAGTTAGCCTAGCTCTACTTTGAATTATATCCCAAGTTCAATTCTCATTTATTCAAATTTTGTTGAATAGACTACAATTATTAAATACTCTTTTCACGATATTCAGGAAATATGAATATTTTATTGCCGATTTAAGCATTTTATTTAATTCATGTTTGACTAAATTTACTTATGATAATTAAGTAAATTTTATAATTGATAATACAAATAATTACTTATTTTAATAGTTAGAGACACTATATGTTTTGCTAAGCTTAAAAGTAATTAAAATTTTAATTCTATGTATGTTTTCATATATATATATATAATCACTTTGGACCCTCATAATTCATAATCGATTTTTCTCACTTTGGATGTAATTCCTCAGTTATTATGAAATGAAGTAATATAGAAGAATGACGTCAACACCAAACAATATTTTGATACAATAATATATAGTGATGTATTTTGATTGCATGATTCGACCAAAGCTTTCAATTGTTTGGAAAAACTTATTGTCAAAGTTTTTTAGAATAGTATTTATTAAATAATTTCTTATTTTTTTATTAGTGGATATGTATCATTTGCTTATTTCTATTAGGATTTGGTCAATTTATATTTTTTAACCGATGCGTTCATTTTCTATTTGGTAAGAAAATATAAAAAGATCGAGTGGTACATTTTAGAATGAAACATCTAGACTTCTATTATTTCATTGAGTGTCGTACACTCTTTGTCATGAGTTTAGCCTCTTATGGTGCGAGATCATTCAAAACTTTTTAAATTTCAGTCTATCCTAATGTTATTTTCTAGTTCCGCCCCTGTCGATTCTGGTGACTTTTATTCCTCTTCAAAGCACAACTAGAGGTGACGAGGAGACGAATTATACCTGAGAAGAAGCCATGTTGTCCTATGAAAGTTCAGACCCATTTAGTGAAGAAGAAGAAAGAAGAAGAAGAACCCATTTGTAAGAGATAGATTTTTGCTGCTAATCAGTCACAAAATCTTCATTCAATGAGAACAATAACAACGACCATTTTCTCTCTTGCCTCTCTCTGACCATTTTTTCTCAAATATTCTTGATATACCTCAATTGGGAAAGGGTTAACTTGTTTGTGGTTAGTTTTCGGACATAGAATTTTATCACTGTAGAATTAGCTCAAACATGCAATTTTTATGCTTTGTTTCAATTTTTCTATCTATTATTTGTTGTAATCTATATCAATGAAATGTCTAACTAGTGGAATAAAGATCTCAATTCTATTGGATCTAGTGTTGTTAAGTGAAAACACTTCATTGTGTTTGCTGGAACTCTTGAAAATTGTTGTGCTGCTTTCGTAGGAGATGAAACTCGATCTATCCTAGAAAACGATTGCTGAACACCTTGAGCACCTTTGAAGGCAGCAAATTCTTTTTAAGGAAACATCGTTAAGTCGATGGGCTCGAATGAATTTTCTGATCCTGTTGATCATATTGTTACGCTTTACAAATTACATTAAGACAATTCTATCAGTGTTTATATATTCAGATTGTTTGAAGGATGTACTCAAGAAACAATAGACTTTACCTTGAAGGCATGGCATAAAGAGCTTGTTTTACATTTCCCTAAGCTTTTAACGCCCTACACACTCACTTTGTTAACCTATGGCCGCATACCATTCTTTTCTCAATCAAACTACGCAATAAGTAGATTAGAAAAAGAAATAACAACAAATGGTGATGTGAGCAAGGCAAACCATCTTTCAATCAAGAAAATCTGTACTAATAATTCACATTCCACTTAACATTAGGGATGTCAATGGTTCGGTTCGTTAATAACCACGAAAATAAATTATTTTTATAAGTCCAAACTCCAATCGTCAAATTGAAAAAAATAAATTATGAAGAAAAGTCAATAAAAACAAAAACACAATACTGAACCAATTTAGCAAACTATATCCCAAATGAAAATGTAAACAATATCCGAACTTCCAAATGCAAAATTTGAATT
>CAIGRQ010296815.1:0-18684 GCA_903798375.1 Fraxinus sp. D2006-0159
GATCCGATTAAAACTAAAAAAAATGATCACACGAATTTCAAGATTGATTTGCTCAAACGAGCTAATATCTTGCAGTTGCATGTTAAGGGATAAAATCTCATGGATGTTGCTATATGTATTTCAATATTTATGTATAAGTAGCAAAATCCAAATTCCATATCAAATAAAGATAAAATATAGACAAATTTACAAGGATTTTTTGTGACTTCTTTTAATATGATTGATCTTTTAAGATAACACCACAAGTTTTAACAATGATGAGGACGATTATATTCTCTATCTACATTCATAAATAAAAGTTGAAAACTAAGTTCCACGTTTAAAAATTAGAAAATAACTTGCCACGCGAACGATTGATGAAAAACCAACTATGCAATTTTTCAATAAAGAATCATTCCTTCCCTTTCTTGATTTTCTTTCCCACCTTTTCCTTCTATAAATCAGCGTCCCAACAACCTCATAAACCTCTTCCTTCTCTTCTCTTTCTCCCCTATAGATTATTGGTTCTCTTCTCTTCTTTCTTCATATTTCTTACTTCTTGAGTAGATTATGCTAATTTGGAACAGAGCATTTGATTGTTCAAAAAACCCATTTGGTAAATCATCATAATTCTAACTGTTTCTCTATCAAAAATTCAAAATATCCTAAAAATCAGATGCTGCATATTTTGTTGTTTTGTCTCATGTACTCATTGAAACATTCTGTTTAAGGTTTATGATAAATTCCTCCTCGTACGCAGGCGGCAGGACCCATCTTGTTCAAACTTTCTCTGATGTCTTCCTCTATTGGTTCTGCGTAACCCTTTTATGCTAAAAATTTGTAATTTTTAGCATATTAGCACCAGGGTCCTACCATTTTTAGGCTTTCATATCTCGAGCTTAATCATAGTGTGGCTTCTTATCTTAACCGCATATCAACCTAATATTTTTTAGAGGGTCAGTATTGTGTGTGCTACACGTGTCTGACCATGCCAACTTGAAAGCCTTTTTGCAGCCACAAAGTGGACATAACTCTCACGTACCAGTATAAATCCGTGTTTTGTTTTTGGCTTGTTTTCTGATTTTATTGTTGTTCATAATCTGCGCGGTTTCAAGTGAAGTTATAAATGGCTGCTGCTAGAGGAAATATCTCTGGAATTATACAGATACAGAACTCTCATGCTGAAGAAAACTTTCAGAATTTGATGGATCAAAGAAAGAGGATGAGAATGGAATCAAATAAGGAATCAGCAAGGCGATCAAGGATGAAAAAACAGAAGCTTTTGGATGATCTGACGGCCCAAATTGCTCAACTGAGGAACGAAAACAGCCACATCTTAACAAGCTTAAATCTCACCACACAGGGTTATATGAAAATGGAGGCTGAAAATTTAGTCCTTAAGGCTCAGTTTATGGAACTTAGCCAAAGACTGCAGTCCCTAAATGAAATCCTTAATTACGTCAAATCAAACAACAATCCCATGTTTGAGGATTTTCAGGGGTGTCCTGAGAGTTTAAATTACTTTTGCCAATGGCCTACGATGGCCTCTGCTGATGCGTTTTATTATTGAATATTTTCGTTAAGTAGATAATACAGTACTGGACAAAATTATTTTTAGTGTGCTGTTCGGTACAGCGTAATAAAAGGTAAGAATATCTTTTCATGCGGTTTGTCATTTGTGTGGAGTGTATATTCATAGATGAATTGTACTGTTAAACTCAACCAAGTACTGCATATGAAATGATTTGTCGATTGTTCTTTCTAATCTTATTTGTCTACAATATCAAACGTCACAAGTTTAAAAAATTGTTATTAACAGAAAATGTCCCTACGTATAGAGTTTATTGTGCAAAACGTTCAAACGTTGTATTTTTTTTGCATTTTCACCTATATTTCAACATTTCATTGCGAAGATCATCATTTTCATCCATTTCCAACCAATTTTTTTTCTCAATGAAAAGCTATAAAATGATGAATATATCCTCATATTTAAATAAAATAAAAAGAAAAGAAAAGAAAAATAAATAACTAATTGCAATCATACCTTCAAATAAAAAAAAATTGCAAACAGGTACTAAATAAATTATTAAAAGATTTATTTTAAATTTTTTAATAATTCATTTGGTACTTGTTTGCATTTTAAAAAATAAATAAATAAATTTAGGAGTATGGTTGCAATTAGTTTTTTTATTTTTCCTTTCTTTTATTTTTGTTTTATTTAAATAAGATAGTATATTTGTCATTTCATAGTTTTTTTTATTAAGAAATTGGATGAAGACGATGATTTTCGGAATAAAAAGTTGAAAATATGGTTGAAAATATAAGAAAATACAAGAAAATACAACGTGGAGACATTTTGCACAATGAACTTATATATAGAGACGTTTTGTGGTAATAATCAGCATTGTTAGTAAAAAAACGTAAAGAGTGACGAAGCGTGAATATCGAACTTCAATCTAGACGAGTTTAGAAGGCTAGACGTCGTTTTTTAGAACACTGAATAAGACAAAGGTTTTCGCAATTGTCAAATATAAATTTAAGGAATCGTGCTAGAAGAGGGCTATGTGGTCCAATTTAAGGTGTCCACATGCAGATATAAAAACAAAACAAAAGACTCATTGAAATGACAATAGGATAGTCAAACTAAGAATAATTCAACCAGTAAACTTTTATGGTAATCTTGATTTTTTTTCCGATTATATAGAAAAAATTTGTTGGATAAAAAAAAAAGAAGCATTATTCTACTCTTTTATGAACTTCAATGAGTGACAACCAGTTTCTTTTGTCGAAGCCTAAGGCTCGTTCGCAATTCCATCCAACAGTGAGATAAGTGTGAAAAATATCCTCCACGAGAATCTAAGGGTCCGTTTGATTGTAAAGGTGAAATTTAGGTGGAAAGAAAATGTTTTACTGGGAATTGAATTGCTTAGAATTTGTTTTAATGAGAATTGTAATTAATTGTGTTTTGATTGATATAATTTTCCATCTGAAAAATGTTGAAAGTTTGATGTCCTTTTGACTTTGTTTTTCATGACAATTGTCCATTAAAGTATTATTTTTTTTTTACCATTGGGTCTAACATTTGTTCCAATTGCCAAAAAAAAAAAAAAAGATTAAAAAGAAATACCATTCGTTTGACTTTGTTTTGCATGAAAATTGTCAATAAAAGTGATAATTTTTTTTACCATTGTGTCTAGAATTTTTTCCAATTGTAAATAAAAAAAAAAAAGGACCAACCAAAACAACAAGAAATCTTTTTCCTCCAAAAGCTGGAAAGTAGGCGCGTGGGTGGAGTAGGTGGAAATTTTTTTCTGTCTTTAGCATTTTTCTTGGCCTTTTGNTAGGCTTTTTAACAAAGAATCCCTATATTTGATTTAGTTACAACAAATATAGACAGACAGATATAGAGATAGATGGTATCGATACATGATTTTGCAAGCTCAAATCACTCGTACTCTTTCCAGCAAAGCATCATACTCCTCTAAGCTCAAGTTACTTTAAGCCTTTAGCATTTTTCTTGGCCTTTTGAAAACCTCCTTCAAGACCAAGGAAATTCTGTGTGACATGTGTTGTTCAAGAAACATTTCTCTGACTCTTACAGAACCTTGTTTCCCCATTTTCAGCCTTGTCTCGACATCTGTAGTTAGTCGAACGATGTTATGTGCAAGTGGTGTTACGCCCTCTTTCCCAGCTGGATGCAACCACCCGGTGTTCCCATTTACAACAATCTCCGTAGTACCTCCAGCTGCAGTGCCCTGACATATAATGTTGAAGTCTTGAAGATATAATTTAAATAAATAAGTTTGTGTCTTCTCTAATGACTTGAGCTTTTAGATACAGTAGTTCACTATAATATTAGAACAGATAGATATATGAGATTCTCGTAACTGTCGATTTTATGAAAACTTTTCATGTCAGGCCTTTGAGGAAAAATAAATATCTACTTCACAGGAGGGGCGTTGAAGGTATAGTTTATATAAATAACTTTGTTGCCTCCATAACAGCTTGTTGCGAATGAATGCAGAATCTCGCTACACTAACATTGATAACTGGTTCTACTAAAAAAAGTAGAAAAGATTCAGTAATGAGCATCTGGTCCAACAAGATTAATCTTCAAGGCATATACTTGGTTCCCAAACACGTATGAACTTGTCTCCAATATGTTCCATACTTCCTTGTTTTCCCTCTTGTATGTTAGTAGCATGGGTTTGGGTCCGTAAAGCATTTCGTAGAATCCCATTCACTAGTTAAGAAATGTCAAGTTTAGAGTAAACCTAAAGTGGGTGAAACTTGCAGGAACATGGATTGGAAGTTTTTGATGGATTGCAAATTTCAATTGGTGTTAAAGAAAAAAAGATATCACCAAGTTTGGTTTTTGTACAAAAAATGACCAGATGCATTGGTTCTTTGGTCAACAATAAGCTTATTGTGCAAGGGAAAAGTTACATTTATTTTCATTATTCAAGTTTTCGACCTAAAAGTATCTTAGAAAACCATGACACTTTGAGCTTACTTTTCTGACTACATCATTGCTCAAGAAGCCTCTGGTGAATTCCACCAATAGACTGAGATTTGGAAGTGTGGAACTGAAAGACTTGGAGAAGAAGTGAGAATCACTCATTTTCACTGCTTGCCATGAAAAAGCTTATTGTTGTTGATCGGAACTAATAAATGTAATAGGTGATGGGAGCTAAAAGAGAAAAAAAAATGTATTGCTACACAGTATTAGACATGACTTGACAATATATTAAACTTCACTTCACTTCTTTTCTTTCTTAATAGTGTCAAGTTCTTTCTAATCCTCCCTTCCATACATGCTCTTTGTGATCCAAGCAATTGCATTCAAGCAAATAGCTTAAACCATCACAAAGCCTTTGGACTGCAGAAATTTGATAAACAAGGGAATGCAATGGGGCTTTGTAAAACACACATTTGGCATAGGCAGCGAACCCCTACTAGTTAGAAAATGATTTTGATTAAAAAACTTAAAATCTCCGATTCAAACTTTATGTGAGTACCGGTCAACTTGCCAAGGAAGATAATTTGTCAAAAGGATTGGTTTATCCTATGATGACACTCCTATTTATCAGACATGGTTATTGGCAAAGAACTTATTGAGCCCGTTTGGTAGAGATTAAAATCAGATTAAAATTGAAAAACTAGCGTTATTGTTGACTTTTATTAGACAAGTGAGACCCAATAACGACTATATTTTCAAATTTAATTGGATTTTAATCGGTACCAAACAGGTTGTGAATCGGTTGTCACAATATTTTATATCTTCTATATAACCTTGCAATTATGTGAAGATTTAATTGTTTAAGATGAACCACTAGAAAGTTGTTAGATATATCCAAACTCTTTAAAAGAGCATGGCCTCACATGATAAAGTTAGAAAGAAAACTTAAACATGCTTAGATGTATCTATGAGCAAATGCAATTAACGAATATGCACAAAAAAACAGAAAAATGACAATCCAATTATACGAATTGAATGCTCACCAATACGGGCAGCTGAAAAGCCATAGCTTCAATGGTAATTCTCCCAAAACACTCTCCCCGTGCCTGCATATTGACAGATAAAAATTAAAATTTGCTTTTTCAGTAAGATGAACTAAAGATCAGTCCTAAATATAGATATCATAGGATTTCATTTTATTTTAATGAACGTCCTGAAATAACTAGTGACAATTTGTTTGATTCTGGAACAAACAGGCATATGCAAGTTGGCCCAAAGCAAAACTCCAACAATTCTAGTCCTGTCAGATATGCCATGTTGACAATTCATTCTTTTTGTTTCAATTAAATAATTATTCATATGACATTCCACAAATTCAGAACTTATTTTTATCCCAGGCATAGAAGACTCATTGACCAACAAACTTAATTCAGTGCCTTCCCAGTTAGATCTTAATGATTTTTGATAGATTCACCAAAAGTTTCTTTTATCAGATCGTAGATACCATATAATATCCATTAATAAAGAAGTGCAAGCAACTTATGTAAATATAAGATTTAAATTAGAACAAAAAATCCATGCAACGTATGCTATCAATACTATGAATTCGCTACCTGAGAATTCTGAACAAGAATATCGATAGAGGCCAGATAAGGAGCGACATTCAGGGTCTTGTTAACAAAGTGAACACAATCCTGAATTTTCTTCTCTGCCACAAAGTTGCGCAGTTCTATATCAAATTTAGTCTGTGCATTAATGTCACTTCCCACTATAACTGCATGCATAGATGGCACTTGCAGTTTCTTCTCTTGGACAAGTTGCAGACTTTCATAGAAAGACCTGAGAAATAGATCCTGACCTTTCCCACGCGAAACACCTGAAACAATTGAATATGTAGTTTTCAGGAACCATGTAATTTGATGCAATAAAAATAAATTCTACAGAAAATCAATCAACTCATCAAGTACAAGAAACTTGAGGCTAGATGGGTTGCTTGTAAAATTATTTAAGGAAAAAAAATGGATTTTGGGATTGAACATTGAAGGTCATCATAAGGCCAATGGAAACTGGATGAACAGGACAGTTAAGGCAACCTGTTCAATTCTCCTTCTTCTTTCAGCACTCTTTTTCTGGCAATCACATAACACTTCATGGAAGAAACATGATACGCATTTTAAGATCCATGATTCAATTGACATCTCCATCAATATCTCCAATCTTCATGAGTACGGGGATGATATCTCTTTGGCATATTTTCCGTATAGATATTTGAATATCCCACTGGATATTCTTTCATATAATGTATTGGAAAATATCTGTAATTTTTTGTGCAGTATCTTAGGTATTATTTATATGATATCCACAATTTCTGGAACATATTATATAATTATCCATATAAATATTTTTTTAAGAACTAAAGAAATATGATACATATTTGGGAGTATACTGATGAACAGTTTAACATAAGCAATTATTTTAAATGTTTTCTTGCTATATGCTTATATTTGGAGCAAGTACTGTACAGAGTATCGTAATGAGCTTTACCCATGCATGAGATCCAATCATGTAGGCTATCGTGCAAGAAATATGAGAGTACAATTTCATGGTCAATTTACTTTCACATAGGTCTAAAATAAATTCATATCATCAAGACATGATCTTTACTAGCAGTTTCATGTCTTCTTGAAACTCATAGAATTATAATAAAAATCATAATTATTCGCCTTTTTTCTTTTTAGCATGCAAGTGAAGGATTTGTGCATTTAATTTTTTGCAATTAATATATTATCAAATTAAATAACAGATGCGCAGTTGTTAAGTTCTATTTTTTGCATAATCAGTAATCATATTACTCTCTCTCTCTCTCTCTCTCTCTCTCTATATATATATATATATAAAGGCACAAAATATAGGGTATCAGTTGCTGAATAAACTATCTAGCATGGATTATTATTCATCACAAGAAAGGCTTACTATTGATAATGGCAAAGAGAAGATCTTCTTTCCGCACTCCAAGTGATTCCCTAATATGTTCTCTGAGAACCCTTCTTGCCACACTGTCTTCAGCTACTTCCATCAAGTCTTTGCTGTTTCCAAGGTGCACAACATAGGTCTCAGGCATTTTAATCCTGCATCACAAAAAATTAAAGAAACATAGTCCATATAGGTCCTCATTGTAAACTAGTAGCAGACACTGCAAGTGTAAGTTAATTAAAAATATTTTAATGGTCATGATGAGAGAGAGAGAGGGGAAAAGACCAACTCCATTGCACTCTTATTAACTCATCCAGTAAACAGATTACCATGTTAAATCTAAAACCATTATCTTTCTACATTCTACTTTTGAGAATAAATTCAAGATGACAAACATATCATCATTTGAATTTTTATCTGATATAGAAGGAAGAAGTCACAGCAACTCTTTTTCAGTAACTGAGTGATCTATTCTGAATCGCAATAGATGCTAGATCAGGAAGTAATGTTAAAAATTTTATGAGGAAGACCAGTTGGTAAGTCTTATCAGGGGAAGACTAACCAACAAGCTCATCTTACTGCATACTATGGAATACCCACAGAAGCTTAGATAAAATTTCTAAATAAAGGCTTAACATTATGAATGCCTAAAGAATAGAAATTGGCAGGAATACAAATGAATATTACAACATACAAGAAGAGTAATCCTTCCACTAGATGCTGCATTGCCAACTGCATTTCATTAACTTGAAGATAGCAACTCATATGAAAAGTCAAATATAGTAGGAAAAAAATGAAAAAGGATCAGGACATATCTATGTAATAATCTTATCCATGAGAAAACCTAAAGGCAACGCTGTTAACATTGATGAACAAAATTATACTCTCTACATAAACAAAGAATGTTAAAGGATGAAAACATAGAACTCCACACTATATAGTAGATTTTGAGGCAACAGCATACCCTAGACGCTCACTAGTCCGGTTCTTCCAGTATTCTGCAGTTATGTGGGAATCAATCATGGCACCTGCAACAAAAGGGAGGTGCTTAACATACTCCAGTTTAAAGTAATGCCCTCGCATTTCATGAATCCACCACAACACCTTTGGTAGTACATGAGGCAAACTTTCCTTTAGGACAGCATCCAACCACTTCCCAGCAACTGCAGTGTTTAAAATGACTAGGTCGGCTTTAAGTGTGATATCAACAGCTTCCTGACCCTTTGCCGTGAAAAGCTGAATGCATAGAAAGAAACCACAATACAACATCTTACCATAATAGCAAACATTGTCCAAATTGAAAGAATCTTTCATGTTTCTTGAATAAACAAGATCATTGTTTTAAGATATGGACCTTATAGTACCTGTACTCCTCTGTCCTTCATCTTCTGTTCCAAACTGTAAACCACTTCATCTGGTTCATTAGATTTCTGATTGGTAATCCAAACAACTTCTGTGCCAACACCTCTTAGGAGAAAAGCAAGCTCCATTAACAACAATGGTCCACCTGTAAAAAAAAATATTCTTTGTGAATGCTTTCATGCTAAAATAAATAGAACTGATATCTAATTAGTTTAACCCAGATAAATTTGGAGAAAAAAGTCCAAAAATTACTGATACAATTAAAATAAGTTACATTAAAGACCTTTCATGGTCACGCCGACAGGGGGAAAATATTCCAATTCATTTCAAACACAGAATAACAGTATAACACTATCTTCAGATGAAACCATAATGAAGCCTTATATCAATAATGACTCAGTTGACAGAATTCAAAACTGACAATCCATTACACACTATGGGCACCATTGCAACAATTTAATCACTTTCAGGTTTGTGATAGAAAATAAATCCAAACTTAAATTCTTCATAATCCAAGAAAAAAATTATTCAGAGAGAATAAATCCAAGCTTAAATTTTTCAAAATCCAAGAAAAAAAATTATAATAACAAACCTTTTGATAATAAAAACTGTCTACAGATTATAAGTAATAGAGTAACATCAACTAAAAGCACTATTCTCCATCATACTTCCAAATAATTAATAACTAGAGTCAAAATTAAGTCATACCGGAGAGAGAAAGCTCGTGTGAAACCAAAAGTACAAGCTTTGATTTCATGAAAGTGAGTGGATTTTCAGTTTCTGCAATTTTCGAGTGGAATTGATTGGTATCGTCTAGGAAACGTTGGGAATTGCAGGATCCATCGAACAAAGCTCTGATGAAGAAAGCAATTGCAGTGGAGAGTGTGATGCATAGAAGAATTATTAATGGCCATTTATTGCGAACTGAAATCATCCCCGTCGAGTGCTTCGCCATTGTTACACGTAAAGCTGTAGCATAACTTCCCATGAAATTTTGGAATTATTTGTCGATTCGAGTCCACGAGTAAAGTTATGGTAAATATCAATGTAGCCCCCAAGATTTCATAATTCTAGCACTTAAAACCCCTTCCAAGTATAGAGTATTTAATTCTCTATAATCACGCCATTGTTTGAACTCTATTTATTTGAAGGATCATGTTACAAGTACTTAAAGCTTTACTACATGGTTTACTACAAAGTCAAGTGGCGGCCCCCTATTGGAGGGGCGGCTGGTGGGGGTCGCCACTTGGCTATTTTGTCAACCACGTAGTAAAACTTTAAGTACATATAGTTTAATCCTTATTTGAAAAAGATTGATTTTGAAATAGTATTTTTTGAAAAATGCGTTGTTAAAAAGTAAGGAAAATTTGTGAATTTATGTGCAATATTATTTTATTGAGAAGGTATGCGATTAAAAAGAAGAAAAATAAAAATGAATTAAAATTTAATGGGGCAAATATAGGCCACATAAATTGTTGCACATTACTATTGATGGTAAATGTCCCACCCCACGTTGTCCCACCTATGCAGCAATAATCTTTATCTAAGTCGGACAGGAAAGACATTATGTGTGTGTTCGGTAGAGATTAAAATTGAAAAATTAATCGTTATTGTTAACTTTTATTAGACGAGTGAGACCCAATAACAACTATATTTTCAATTTTAATTGGATTTTGAGTTATACTGAACAAGCCCTATATCTCCTTTGGGAGGAGACGAGTGGAATGAAGGAGAATAACTCAATCGACTACTTCACTAACAGACTCAGAGTGGTCATCATTAACAATCTTATTGTTTTGAGTCCCCAAGCAAAGGCTCGAAAGACCTTATTATGATTAGTGAGTCCTTTTCATAGTTCACTGTCAATCAGTCAACTCTCGTCCCTCAAAAGAATTGTCGAACTTCACGATTATTTATTGATATACGGATAATCTCCAAAAATGTTTATAAAATATGTGTAAATGCGTCACATAAAAAGAATCTAAAGAATAATATGATTAAAAATAAGTAAACGAAAAAAAGGGGACATGAGAAAAAAATAGTTCAATAAATCGAAGGAGTCACTTTTTATGTTTAAGACAGAGAAGGTTTCCGTCACGCTTGGCTAAGCTTAAAAGTTAGTAAAAACGTACATGTCTCTATGTCAACTTAATCACCTACTACATGCTCAATTTTTGTCTTCGTTCTTATGCATGAAGCCCTTTCCAATGTACCATTTACTTTTCGCTTGGGCTAGGATGATCGAGATAGAAGTGTAATGTAAATAGGGCCCGTTACGAGGATTTCCACATGGTCCGGGCCGGGCCAGGTGATCCTCCAGGCCTAACACCTATACAGTCATGGCCTGCCTTGTCCCACCCATAGAGGGGGCAGGTAGGCGAGCTACCAGAACGTAATAGTGTCATCAGCCATGTCGAAGACAAACAAATCATTTTAACACACCACTTTACATTATAAACCTTAAACATGTTAACATCAGATTGCGATCAAATACATAATTGAATATAACCAACGCAGAGCAAAATCTAATTCAACAGTTTTTACATCGTCCAAAATAACAATGACACGTGCCCACTTTGGCCTTGATGCGATTTTCGAAACATTGCTGCTCCTATACAACTGCACCGGCTTAATGCCTCTATTGGCATAATAGAGTATTTGAAATGAAAGGACTCGTTTTCTTTTATAATAGTTTTGCCTCTTTCCTACTCGTTTTGGAAACGGAAAATATGCACTATATTTTCCAACTTGCAGGTTGCAGCAATGTAGCGCTAAAATCAGTTCTCATGCTTTATCATCATGGAACCACCATCTTGTCTCCTTGGGAGATCTGCCATTCCTACAATTCTTCACGTAACGATCATTGTCTGCTGGGCGTTGCTGCACGAACATAAAACTTAAATGATTAATGTAATGGGTTCAGACAAAGAACCACACTTTGAGAACTTTAAAACTGAACAAACCTTTGCTGGTGAGCTTGATAACATGGAGAGAATGCTGATGCAAATCGAACTAACAGTCATAGCTGGTGACCATGAGTCGTATAAAATATCTGTAAGGACAGCCGATAGTGGACAAGATATTAAAAACAAACTACCTTAAATAAGGAAGGGAAGAACTGTAATACCTTTGCAGAATTAAATTGTGCTGTGTCTGCATGTGTGTGTATAACTCAATAAGCCAATTCTCGAACAATTTAACAAAGTCTTATGACTCTCATCACATACTTAGCGATAATAGGTCAGCTATGTGAATAATCTTCTTCTGCTCAACTCCATGAAGCCATTTCCAAGATTAAATGACAAAGATTGGTTTCTTTTAAGCCCGTGTGGTTTTAGACTTTTAGGTAAATCTCTTCCTTTTCAATTACCTAATCCATGTAATTCTAATTTAGCAAATCAATTGCAAGTCATCATGCAGAATAGCTTCATGTAATAGTCAAAACTAAAATAATTTGACTGAGAGAGATCAATACGCAATTTTTTATCATCAGCCAGCTCGGACCAAAAATGTGAACCTCACACTCGTTGTCCACTCACAACATTATGCTACAAGCCTACAACATACATTTAGACTTGAGGTAATTTCTTCAAACAATGGTAGAGTGAATGTTTATTGTACATAAATTATTCAGAAACAGTATGGCTACAATGACTATTCTAAAAATTTAAACTAGGTCAGCAAGAAATACATATAATTCTTGGAAATGTCTTTCCTATATTTCGGTCTTCCTCTCCTTGTAAGCAAACTATTGTAAACAGATGTAAAACAGCACAAGCTGAGTACACACGATGCAGATAACTCACAAAAATAATCATAGCTAGGACCCAAGGCAAAAGGCTTTCCAGTATGATGCTCATCATGTAAACTAACAAACTTATTTCACAAGTCAATATGGAATTACGGGTCTCAATATTTACTTAAGGTTTTTAATGGATCAGACAGCTCAATACGCATAACCAACTGATTTTACCATTTGTATGCTTTAAATACAAGAATAGGGGAGTTAAAGACAGTACTCAATAGATACAATAATTTGAACAGATAACACCATCAAAACACTAGCACTTTGTTGGTATTAAGGTGGCTTAATCATAATGATTTTTCCTTGGGCTTGATGTGCCAAATTTTCCTTAAGAATTACTTACCCTTGCACATTCTCAACATTTATACGCACCAGAAAATTGGGGTTGAGACAAATCAATAAGCGAGTCACAAGAAAAGAAGCCTTGTTATCCACGGGCAAGATGTAATAATTAGTAAGTGAAACTTGGGTGGACAAAAGTTGCAAAAGATAACAGAAGTTGGCTCTGTGAGATTAGTAAACTGCAGATCCTTTTCTTAAGTGTTTGTTGACACACTTAATTTTTTTTAACACGGTGAAGTGTCCTAAAAATACTCTGCTCCTCAATGAAATGGAAGTACCCATAAAAGCAATATGGCGAACTATCAATTTCACGTCTTGAATTTAGAGCTTGTTTGGAAGGGCTTCTGCTTTTGTTCCTGCTTCTTGTAGAATACAAAGTACCTCCACAAAATTATCCTAACATGTTTAAAAACAGCTTCTTAGTCTCAGAAGCAATTTTTTACTTTTCAAAAGCCCTGCCAAACTGCCCTTAAGATGCCTAAACCATTTGCACTACTTCAACGAAACGAAGGGCCACCTGATTTTTTTTCTTTCATTCTTTAGGAGGGACCAATGTCAGTTTTTATAAGTAATTATTAGCAAGAACAATTTAACAAATTCAAGTTCAATGATCATCAGTCACCAATCACTAAGCCAAAGCCAGGTCGATATAGGGAAGCAATAAACAAAACTAGCTCAATATAGATAAAAATTGATCAAAAGTAATTCTAATTCAAAGAGGACAGAGAACCAGACCTAAACATATATGCCCATTGCTATAAATGTGAGGGTGAAGTGGAGCTGGAGGTATAAATATAACCTGCCCAATCATACGCGGAAAAATTACAATATCAACGAACATATATACTAATAGCAGTAAAACCCTATATTAGTAATATCAATTACATTATCAAGAAAAAAAATTCAACTTCTCCATTGATCACAAAAAAAAGGTAGAAATAAAATCATCAGAAAATTTCACCTGCGGGGCTTCCATAGGGTAATGCTCTGGAAAATCAACTTGAAGCTGGTAAGTTTCACCGGCATAGAGAGTACCCGGAGCGCCGTTTACTTCAATTACCCATCTTAAACATCGAAATCAATTAATTATTAGCAGTATTTTCCAATCTCTAATCTATTAAACAAACTCAAATCGAAAGTTCAAGGAAATAATGAATATAAAGAGGGGGGAAAAAGGAAAAAATAAACCTCTGGAGATTATCGGTAACTTTATGCTTGAAACCCACAGGCGGATTCACCTGCCACTCCATCAGCTCTTTCTGTAGCCGATTACTCGCGATCTTGCTTAAAGACGCCTATTTTTCACATTTCAATTCCACAAAAATGAACAAAAATAAAATAAAAATACATCTCGAATAAAATATGCAATCACATATACATATATATTCAATAAAATTTAAAGTATATATGTGAAATTGAGACCTTGCGTGCAGAAGAGGAGCATGAAGTCATGGTGTCTAAAATATTCTAGAGAGAGTTTAGAGAGTGTGTGAGGGAAGTGGTGATGTGGAGTTGTAGGGATACTTAACGTAATTTGATTGGAATTTGGATTATTATGGGGAATTTCACCACTGGTCCTCAACCTATTGTTCTATTAGTAAATTAATTCATAACTTTTAAATATAACAAGTTGAGCATTAACGTTTCGATTCAGTTGTACAATTGGTCTATCAATTTCCACTGACCAACGGTGTACATATCCTTATTACAGCATTATATTGGCCTCATATATCCATCTAATTTTATGGAACTGAGTTATACCAATGATTTAGACACATGTTCGAAGAGCGACTTGACAAACGTGAAGAGTCAAAGATCGATTCTTTATATATTCTAACGAATTGTAGCTTTTCACTTTTTACATAAAACTTCATTAGATTTTAAGCCCCTGTTTGGTTTGGCTACAAATCATACTTTAGCATGTTTTGATAAAGTTGATGTGCTGAAAAATTAATAAAGAAATTCCATAAAATATGTGATTAATTTGAAGAAAAATAATTTTCAAAAGGTTGAGGCCAAATGGGTACTTAATTTTTTCGATCGAGTCAACCAGTCGAGTTCAGTTTGACAATACTGAAGTTTTACTTCACAACTTAGATTGGGAAATAACTCGGAAAGGGTGAATGGTAGAATCGTAGAATTGACATCGAAATGGTACAATCATCAGTTTCAAGATTTCAAAGCAAAATTCAAAAGAGTATAATTTTATAGAAAATTTGATGAAATCAGCAAGAGGAATGTATGTATTACAAATAAATTGATCCGAACCCAACATAAAGGAAAGATGCAGCATCATAAATCAAGCAAGTTCTTCTTTTCAATCCACTCTTGAAAATCACCGTCAATACCTCAGTGTAGATTCAAAATAATCCATTGTTAACAAGGAATGGCATTAACTAAGTCGAACGCAAGCTTCTAGAACCAGGCACGGTTTCACGGATCGCAGGTTTGACTCCCGAGGTTCAACGCCTCGAGACTGCCCTCACTTCATTCTTTGGCCGGCAAGCTCGAACAATTGGCATACTTGCATGCTATGAGTAGGATGTTAAGGGAGAATACATGCATATGACATATATCATTAGTGCACTATTGGTAAGATAGGCCTCGCACCTAACTGTTAGCTTGCTTACCGTACCGAACGAGGAGCTGAGCGTTCTCACTGCGTGAGATTCTCCCCCATTCGAATTCGCTTACGCCGTCGTTGCAAGGATAACAACGGCACCACTCTATATGTACATGCCTCCAAACTTGCAGTAACTTGTACTTACCGCCTCCGACACCAACCTTCACCCTCCGCCCCTCCGAGCATTGGTTCCTCGGATGGACGGCCTCCAAACCGCAGTGCCTCAACGCATGTCGAATTGTGCCCTACACAGTGCGCTTCTCAAAAACTCCTTTGAAAGGCAACTAGGCAATTGCGCAACACTGCCCTTTTCATCCGTCCTCCCCACAGCTTCCTTCATCGTGTCCCGCCAGCTTATCGACACGATCCGTAACCCAAAATCTTTTTTTCCGCAAGAACACACGATATTGTCCAATAACAACACCACATGCTCGAGCTATCCTGCTCTGATACCAACTTTCACGGATCGCAGGTTTGGCTCTCGAAGTTCAACGCCTCGAGACTGCCCTCACCTCATTCTTTGGCCGACAAGCCCGGACAATTGGTATACATGCATGCTATGAGTATGATGTTAAAAGAGAATACATGCATATGATCATATATCATTAGTGCACTATTGGTAAGATAGGCATCGCGCATAGCTGTTAGCGTGCTTGCCGTGCCGAATGGGGAACTAAACATTCTCACTCGAGTCAACCAATCGAGTTTAGTTTTACAATACTGAAGTTTTACTTCACAACTTAGATTGGGAATTAACTCGGAAAGGGTGAATGGTAGAACCGTAGAATTGACATCGAAATGGTACAGTCATTAGTTTCAAGGTTTCAAAGCAAAATACAAAAGAGTATAATTTTATAGAAAATTTGAAGAAATCAGCAAGAGGAATGTACATATTACAAATAAATTCATCCGAACCCAACATAAAGGAAAGATGCAGCATCATAAATCAAGCAAGTTCTTCTTTTCAATCCACTCTTGAAAATCACGGTCAATACTCAGTGTAGATTCAGAATAATCCTTTGTTAACAAGGAATGGCATAGTGATGGCAACGAGGCAGGTTCGGGACGGGGCATGCCAATCCCCCGCTCTGCCCCGCCCCGCCTTAGGCGGGGCGGAGTCTTGTTCCGTTTCTTGCCCCGTTTGTATTTTTTTAAAACCAAAAATTTTCCAATTAAATACAAATTCAAAATTTTATAATCCAAAGCAAACAATACTTAAAATAACTACATCAATATCCAAACCAAACAATGAAAATAAACAATGTCCAAAATTAAACAAACAATGTTCAATTTTTTTTTTTANTATTTTTTTAAAACCAAAAATTTTCCAATTAAATACAAATTCAAAATTTTATAATTTAAAGCAAACAATACTTAAAATAACTACATCAATATCCAAACCAAACAATGAAAATAAACAATGTCCAAAATTAAACAAACAATGTTCAATTTTTTTTTTTAATTTAACTTCGCGGGGCTGGGCACCCTCGCCCCGCCCCGCCAACCGGTCGGGGCGGGTTTTTTTCGCCCCATTCGGGACGAGGTGGGTTTTTTTTTCCATCTCTAGAATGGCATTAACTAAGTCCAAATCTCCAACTATCCACAGAATAAAACAAACCAAAAAGTTCGAAGGGTTCATTCACACTGCATTCTAATCCTTCATCTCTGATCATGAACTGTAGGTGATAAGGTTTTTGATCAGAGGTTCAACTAAGATGACACCTGGTTTGAGAGGGAGGGAAGGGAAGGGAAGGCAATAGATGCAAGAAATAGAATGAGAACTAAGTTTTGAGAGTATATACAAGCATACTCTCTCCATAACATACGTGCAAACACACTTCAGAGGGTGGAGTATATATGGTATGACTATATAAGATTACAATGATGAATGAAGACGTAATAAGACTGTACAGGAAATAGATAAAAGAATTTATCCCCCCCCCCCAAAACTAGAGTTGTAGGGGCGTTGTTGGAGGTAGAAACTAAAATGAGAGAAGAACGTAAAAAAAATTGGTGGAAGATGGATGTCAAATATAAGATAATGAAATTGACACAGTCAAAGAATGAACTTGTCAAGATATAAGTTGAAAGTGAACAACAGAAATTCTTTATAAATAGAATATGATGTGATAAACGCTTGCCTATTCTTGTTTGCAGAGCGTGGGTGACACTTTTTATGAGAACTAAATATACCGAGAGACACGAGGGGTCATGGTGGGCGTTTTCCCCCTTTCACTGTTTAAAGCAAAATCTGCTGACACATTTACAAAGAACTTTATACGAGTTATCAGAAATTGACAAGAGAATACCTTGAGAAGGAATATTCTAGAAGAGTGCTTTTTGGTTCAGTACTGTGGATCCAACTGAGGATTCTCAATGGAAGGGTGCTATTATTCTGGAACAGTAAAACCTCTTACATGTGCATGTCCTCCTGTTACGTACTCGAATGGAAGTTTTAAGCTCTAAGAAATGCTATACAAGCTACAATCACATATCGATTAAGTGAACTCTCAAATGCAGTACCTGGAATAATGGAAGAAGAGTTGGGAAGAGAATCAACAATTTGAGTATGTCTCTATCTTCTACATTACGTTCAAATTCACCAAACTGAAAGCCAGAAGTGTAATCTGTATTCTTGTGTGCCGAACCAGTTCCGCAATTTTCACCAAAGATAACCTGCCTAAGACCCTCATCATTTAGAGGAGGAAGATGAAAGTTTTGAGATATGTTTAATGCACTCCAAGCGTCCCTATTTTCTTGAAGAAACTTTAGACAGACAGTAATAGTTGGATTTTCAGGACAAAATGTCTGGGGCAGTTCATCTATTTATCTTAAGTTAGTTTCACTCCCTTCACAATTAAGGAATTTAACGGACTTCTTTGTACATATCCTGAACTCATATCTCTTTTCTGGGCCAATATATCAGACAATAACTTATGGCAGGCCTTAGTTGAGCTTGGTATAGTAGGTAAAATCCCATCACTCTCTTCTAGCCTTCGTATTTCCTCAACGGATCCAAATGAAGAAACAAATTTGTTATCTTGCCACAAGTACTCAAAGATGTGTTCACCATGGCCAATAAGAGCTGTTAATGTCATGCAAAAGACCTCCAACAAAGTTAAACCAGCTATACTAGTTTCA
>CAIGRQ010296831.1:0-12822 GCA_903798375.1 Fraxinus sp. D2006-0159
CTCCAACATTTTCCCCAAAATAGTAATTCAAATTCGTGACAACCAATCAACAATGCAAGAAATCATTCTCGTGAACAAAATGTTAGACACTCACTACTTCCAACACTAAAATAGTTCTTCAAGTTTAATATCAAATACAACTAAAAACCTTATGAGTTAGAAACACAAATGCTTTAGATGTGAGACAATTTCGTTACAAATGAATGTAATATCATTTGCACACGTCTCTACAAAAATCAATTTGACATTACTCATTAATCCCCATTTGACTAAGTTCATGAACTAAAGCATTGGTATATTCTTTCACTTACCCATTCACTAGCATACTTATATTTATTGTAATTATTACTCTTAATTTGCTCATTATTTTTGACAATTGAAATCTTACGTACATATTAAGCTGGAAAAAAACACGAACACAGTAAATGACATCGTGGCAAGAAAAGTTTACGTCTTCCCCACCATATGGTACACCAAATCACTACACCTTTTGACTTACATAACATTTCACCCCTATTCCTAATACATATTTTTCTATATGTCACGTTATATATTGCAGCAAAAAAATAAATAATAAACAAAAGCAAATGTCACATTGGTTGCATTAAATCAACCACTGTGGTATCTATCATGTGACAATTGCAATAAATCGACAAGTGCAAATATGAACGAAACTTATTTCTGTAGATTTTGCAAGTACAATTAAGCTACACCAATCCCAAAGTATGATCATCATCAGTGTGGATAAATGCATTATTTTATATCTAATAATCATGTCATGTATTCTACTAACACAAACACTAACAATGATTCATCATCCATTCTAATAGAGAAAGAGCAACTGTTGAATTAGGAGATTCCACATGCTCGTTCACATCATCAATTATTAGAAATCAAGTGAGAAACGTTCCTGAAATGCCTAAAAAAAGAACTGATAAAACAAACTTCTTCATTTTTTTCTATAAATATACTTTTTAACTACGTTTAATAAACATCCCAATAGGAACACATGTGGAACAACTCTACAATTCAAACAACAACTACACATGAGCACATCTTATACATAAAAACTGTAAATACAAAAGCAATCACCAACAAAAATCCATATGAAATCTTCATCCTTGACTCACAACTCCAAAATGAAGAACATCTAGATACCAACATGATACAACAAAACACTTCAAAAACATCTTTCAACTCACAAATGCAAACACTACACCAACAGATAGTTCGCCATTCCAAAGAATGTTTATACATGAAGTTGACAAATATGCAAACAAAAAACAAAAGTAGCAGTAGTTATTCGAGGATTTAAAATATGTATTTTGAGTTTTTTTTTTTGCATGTTTATGTATACGGTCTATAGGACCTGACTCCTAACATCCCATATTTGCCATACTAGATTTTGTTTATTGTACATATAAACATGTTAAAACCTATGTATCCAAGTATGACATGTAGCAACTTTGATTTTTGCTTCATATTGCTATCACCAATGTAAATACCCATTAGCACATATTTTATATAATCCAGTTTAATCGTCATTCAAAATGGGTTTCATTTTTCATAGAAATCCAACACAACGAAATTCCAACATTACTTACATTACATCATCCACTACACGTGCAACGCACGTGCATTCACTAGTATAATTAAAATAGGTAACTTTCATTGCTTTAGATTAAAATCTGATTAAAATTCAATTAAAATCTCAAGTTAAGTTAACAATTAATTTTAACTACACATTTTATTGGACCCACAATTTTTCTACCACACATCCCATCGATTTTTTTATCAAAATCTACTAAAAATCTTATTTTAATATATACCAAACACGGGTCAATCTTCAATTAAACTTAATAGATCAAGAACGTGTTATAATTTAAGTTAATCAAACATATTTACTATCTACATGTATCGGAAGACATGCTGCTTATAAACAAATAAAATCACGATTAAACGAGCATTGCTCATATATGGAGATCATCGGTTGTATTTATTTAAGATGAAAAAAAGTGTATGAGACATATGTTTCTTGAATAAGAAGGGACGCAATTTTAATGAGTTACATTTATATCAACTTTTCATTTATCGTGCCATCTGTAATTCGAGGAAAAATAATAACTGAACATAACAGACAAATTTTTATAGTTCAACTGTTACGAGTGCGCAGAATAAATATTGAAGAAACATATTATAATAGTCAAGCATTATTGGGTAAAAATTTAACTATATTTACTTTATATAAAAATGTTTTTTGCATTATTGTGAAAAACTTAAAAACGAGAAGAAGATAGACAAGATCAAATAAGTATTATTTACCAATATTTTCAATTCTTATTATAAATTCATAGGAATATAATAGGAAATCTAAAAAATAAAAAAATAAAAATCTCCGATAGGAGTAATATCTTGTAGAAAACAAACCTCGTGCTTTCATAATTTTTAGAATGAGATGCGGCGTCGATTAAATATTCATAAATTTTACCAATTTTTGTTATCTCAAAATTTAAATCCTTGTTTATAGTTTATATTACTTTTGATTGAAAATTTACTTTTCAAAAATAAGTTTTACTTCTAACTAAAAGTAAAAGAGGCTGATGTCATATAATGTTTACAAGCCAGATTTTTGGTCGGCTTAGCCATTTGTTTTTGGAGCCAAGAGCCGATTGGGAATATGATTAACTGTTCCTTTTGGTTTCTAGAATATTCATTTCTTGTCATTTCGTGCCTTGCTTTTCCTCTTTCTTCTTTCTATATCTAAAAATATTTTCTTCTACATTCGGGTTTCATCTTGCAGAAAACTAGAGAATTTATTTCTTTGAGTGATTTTTTGCACAATTCAAGAGTTAAGCAATAATGATTTTCATTCTCACAGCAGCAATCGCCGTCTTCACGTATAGCCTATCCACCATGAAATTCTCCGACTTCTCGAACTTGCGTTATCTCGTACCCCTTACATTATAATTCTTTTATGTCCTTTCTTACAAAATCTCACCATAACATTTTTTTAACTTCTTTTTTTGCAGGGAAACAAATTTCGGGCCACATTATTCGAGAAAGCCACAACGGCCTCCAACATTTTCCCCAAAATAGTAATTCAAATTCGTGACAACAAATCAACAATGCAAGAAATCATTCTCATGAACAAAATGTTAGACACTTGCTACTTCCAACACTAAAATAATTCTTTTAGTTAGATATCAAATACAACTAAAAACCTTACGAGTTAAAAACACAACACTTTAGATGTGAGACAAATTCCTTACAAATGAATGTAATATCATTTGAGCAAGTTCTTGAACTAAATCATTCGTATATTATTTCATTTACCAATTCACTTGCGTACTTATAATTATTGTAATTATTACTCTTAATTTGCTCATTATTTTTAACAATTGAAATCTTACGTAAACATTAAGCAGGAAAACAACACGAACACAGTAAATGACATCGTGGCAAGAAAAGCTTACGTCTTCCCCACCATATGGTACACCAAATGACTACACCTTTTGACTTACATAGCATTTCACCCCTATTCCTAATACATATTTTTCTAAATGTCACATTATATATTGCAGCAAAAAATAAATAAATAATAAACAAAAGCAAATGTCACATTGGTTGCATTAAACCAACCACTATGGTATCTATCATGTGACAATTGCAAAAAATCGGCAAGTGCAAATATGAACGAAACTTATTTCTGTAGATTTTGCATGTACAACTAAGCTACACCAACTCCAAAGTATGATCATCATCTGTGTGAATAAATGCATTATTTTATATCTAATAATCATGTCATATATTCTACTAACACAAACACTAACAATGATTCATCTTCCATCCTAACAGAGCAAGAGCAACTGTTGAATTACGAGATTCCACATGCTCGATCACAGCATCAATTATTGGAAATCAAGTGGGAAACATTCCTGAAATGCCCGGCAAAAGAACTGATAAAACAAACTTCTTCCCTTTTTCTATAAATATACTTTTTAACTACTTTTAATAAACATTCCAACATGAACACATGTGAAACAACTCTACAATTCAAACAACAACTACACATGAGCACATCTTATATATCAAAACAGTTAATATAAAAGCAATAACCAACAAGGCTCCATATGAAATCCTTGACTTACAACTCCAAAATGAAGAACATCTAGATACCAACATGATACAACAAAACACTTCAAAAACATCTTTCAACTCACAAATGCAAACACTACACCAACAGATAGTCCGCCAATCCAAAGAATGTTTATACATGAAGTTGACAAATATGTAAACAAAAAGCAAAAGTAGTAGTAGTTATTCGAGGATTTAAAATATGTATTTCGAATTTCTTTTGCATGTTTATGTCTACGGTCTATAGGACCTGACTCCCAACATCCCATATTTGCCATACTAGATTTTGTTTATTGTACATATAAACATGTTAAAACCTATGTATCCAAGTATGGCATGTAGCAGCTTTGATTTTTGCTTCATATTACTATCACCAATGTAAATACCCGTTAGCACATATTTTATATAATCCAGTTTAATCGTCATTCAAAACAGGTTTCATTTTTCATAGAAATCCCACGCAACGAAATTCCAACATTATTACTTACATTACATCACCCACTACACGTGCAACGCACGTGGATTCACTAATATGATTAAAATAGGTAACTTTCATTGCTTTAGATTAAAATCCAATTAAAATCTCAAGTTAAAGTTAACAATTAATTTTAACTCTACATTACATTGGACCCACAATTTTTCTACCACACATCCCATCGATTTTTTATCAAAATCTACTAAAAATCTTATTTTAATATGTACCAAACACGTATAGGAAGACATGCTACTTATAAACAAATAAAATCACGATTAAACGAGCATTCCCCATATCTCGAGATCGTCAGTTGTATTTATTTAAGATGAAAAAAGTGTATGAGACACTTGTTTCTTGAATAAGAAGGGACGCAGTTTTAAAGAGTTACATTTATGTCGATTTTTCATTTGTCGTGCCACCTATAATTCGAGGAAAAATAATAATTGAACATAACGAACAAATTTTATAGTTTAACTGTTACGAGTACACAGAATAAAGATTGAAGAAATGCATTATAATAGTCAAACATCATTGGGTAAAAATTTAACTATATTTACTTTATATAAAAATGTTTTTTGCATTAGTGTGAAAACCTTAAAAATGAGAAGAGGGGAGACAAGATAAGTTAAGTATTATTTACCAATATTTTCAATTCATATTATAAATTCATAGGATTATAATAAGAAATTAAAAAAAAAAATCTCTGATAGGAGTAATCTCTTGTAGAAAACAAATCTCATGCTTTTATAATTTTTAGAATGAGATGGGAAACAAAAAGCAAAAGTAGTTATTCGAAGATTTAAAATATGTATTTTGAATCTCTTTTGCATGTTTATATCTACAATCTATCGACCTGACTCCCAACATCTATTATTTGCCCTACTAGATTTTGTTTATTGTAGATATGAACATGTTAAAACCTATGTATCCAAGTATGGCATGTAGCATCTTTGATTTTTGCTTCATATTACTATCACCAATGTAAATACCCATTAACACATATTTTATATAATCCAGTTTGATCTTCATTTAAAACAGGTTTCATTTTTCATAGAAATCCCACACAACGAAATTCCAACCTTATTACTTACACTACATCTCCCACTACATGTGCAATGCACGTGCATTCACTAGTATGATTAAAATAGGTAACTTTCATTGCTTTAGATTAAAATCCAATTAAAATCTCAAGTTAAAGTCGACAATTAATTTTAACTACACATTTCATTAGAACCACAATTTTTCAACCACACATCCCGTCGACTTTTATCAAAATCTACTAAAAATCTTATTTTAATATGTATCAAACACGTATCGAAAGACGTGCTTCTTATAAACAAATAAAATCACGATTAAACGAGCATTCTCCACATCTCGAGATCGTCGGTTGTATTTATTTAAGATGAAAAACGTGTATGAGACACTTGTTTCTTGAATAAGAAGGGACGCAGTTTTAAAGAGTTACATTTATGTTGATTTTTCATTTGTCGTGCCACCTGTAATTCGAGAAAAAATAATAACTGAACATAACAGACAAATTTTATTGTTCAACTGTTACGAGTGCGCAGAATAAAGATTGAAGAAATGCATTATAATAGTCAAATATTATTGGGTAAAAATTTAACTATATTTACTTTATATAAAAATGTTTTTTGCATTAGTGTGAAAACCTTAAAACTGAGAAGAGGAGAGACAAGATCAGTTAAGTATTATTTACCAATATTTTCAATTCATATTATAAATTCATAGGATTATAATAGGAAATTAAAAATAAAATAAAAAATCTCTGATAGGAGTAATCTCTTGTAGAAAACAAACCTCATGCTTTTATAATTTTTAGAATGAGATGGGGTGTCTAGTTAATTTTCATAAATTTTACCAATTTTTGTTATCTCAAAACTCATTTGAATACTTATTTTATAGTTTATATTGCATTTGAGTAAAAACTTACTTTTCAAAAAAAAAATCTTATGATCAAAATAACTTACTTATTTTAAATTTTCACAAAATAAATCATTATATTGAACTCTAGTTAAACTTAATATTTCTTATTTGTAATACAAAAAATACAATAAAAATGACATAGGATAAGAATCAAAGATAATTTTTTTTTCACTATTGCATGCTTTTATTTTTTATTGTATGACATTCGATAGTAATCATGACTATTTTCATTTTTTATTTTTTTGCTCAATGCAAAATACTAGGATTGAATGGTTCTTTTTTATATGTAGAAGGAAATCTTCATGGACAATATTTTTAGTAGTTATTAATGAAATGTCTAAGATAAGAACAAAAAAAAAATGAAAATATTAGCGTGACAATGCACGTGTTGGATGCCTTTATCCATAATACTAATGGTGCATCGTGCGTTAAACGATTACAATTTTTTTTTAAGTGATATTGTTAAAATGAGAATCCATTTTAGGATATATAAATATCTAATGATATACATTAAATAATGTGCTTCCTCATTCGTATCCACTACCATAGAATCTGGAAATACAACGTTTCCTTAATGGTGCAAGCATATTCACTAAAAAATTCAATAAAATGCAAACAAATTAAGAATTGAGAGTCTTTACTTACACTTGCAAAAGTTAAGAGTGCAATAGATTCCATACATGTAATTACTTTATATACATTAACATAATACATTGTGCATGTTCAACATATAAACGTAGTTTCCAAAAACTAAAATGAAGCTCATGTCATGCATAAGTTGTAATATGGTCTTATACAAAATAGCCATTTAGTCAAAAGGAGTTCAAAAAACAACTCTTTTGTTGTTGCTGATTCGCCCATGTTGCTGCCAAAGTTTCTGCAAAATGATTCCTAGCATTTGCATTTAGCCAAAAAAAAAAACAAAAAATCTCAGTTGCTACTTGAACTGCTGAAAGCATGGGATAGTTACTTTGTTGTAGTAATGATGTTGTTAGGTTGATGAACTGCAATCCCTCATTTTTAGGAAGGTCGGATGATATCATATTCTATTTTTTTTTTGGTTGGTCAACAATTTCTATTTCAAAGACCAGATTTCTTCGTGCAGCAGGTGGGAATTGTTGACGGCTTTTAGAGGAATTTGTGCAATTGAATGAAGCTTTATTCTTCACGTCACACTACTGGAGATGTTTCTTCAAGTTCACGGTTGTCATCAAGAATATATATCACATCGAACCTCAGTTGGTTAGTTTTTGGATCGGGGTTTCCTACTTTCATGTAAATGAAGTGGTCTTCATCCATGTAGTTGGACTTATGAGCACCAATGACATGATGTGGCTGTATATAAAAGATTAAACAATATACTATCAAGTTATGCAGCTGGGGAAACTTGTTGAATGTAATAAATAATACATAGAAACATTACCATTGGATTATCTTTCATTATTTTCTCAGCTGGAAGTTGTAAGAATTTTTCGGCCACATAGCCGAATAATGATACAGTAATGTTGCCAGTGTGATCTCCAATGCTAACACTGCACTTTGCTCTGGAGGAAAAAAAATTAAATTTCGTATTAAACAAAAGCTGAATTTTATTGAAACTAAACTACATAAGGAATGATTATTTTTGTTACATAGTAATATATTTATCATTATTACCTATGAATTGCTCTTGCATGCATGTACTTGGAATAATTGCAAAGATACATTTCATTTAACTGAGCAAAGGACATACAACCACAAGTGTCACATGCCATATACCAAAGTGACTGAGTTGTTATCTTCATTTCTACCTTACCCTTGATCCAAAATGGTTTGCGCTGAAGTAAATACAAGGAATGTTAGCATGAAATTTTTACCGAAAACCTGTTTTTGAAAAATGGGAAGAATTCTAATGACAAAGTTTAGTTGCATAGTTTTAATTGCACTATTTAATATACCGTTGATGTGTTTTCTGAAATATCTTTGATGTAGATGATTTTGTTCTTCAGAGGAAGTGGAATGGTGGAAGCATTCGATAAATCATACATCTTTTAAGTTATCATCTCTGTCAATATTTCTTTGTTTCGTTCCGTCCTTAAACAATAGGTAATGATAAAGTGAAAAAACATGTTAACAATGAAATAGAATAAAGTCCTAGGAAATGGGTAATAAATTTTTTTAAAAAATAACGAATAACAAAACAAGTGTACTAACCATTTTCTGAGTTCGATAAGTTTTTCAAACTTTGGATCTATGAAGATCGAGCTGTTTGCTTTTGTGGACAATGATATTCCTATTAAATATATTACAATTGTGTAAGCAAAATAAAATTTATTTGTAGCGCATGATTTGTTAAAAGAAATGAATAAATTCTAAGTTTATTTACCTTTGAATGATGTCATTTTTAAATAGTTACCGATAATGATTGGTTTTTTCATAAGGCAGTCAGTAATCCCAGCTCCTTCATAGTTTATAAAATTGTCTCGGATAGTTAATATAATTACTGCAATCTGCGTATGAACTTATAAAAAGTTTAGCTAATTTCGATAGCTGGGAATCTATTGGTCTGTCTCTAAAAGTTTAACATGTTGTATACTTAACTTTCATTAACAGGAACAATATCTTGGACAGTTGAATCTGCATTTGTGTTTGGAATTTTCCTTTTTGGACGAACATCGATTGCAATACCTACAAATGCCGGGAAAAAAAAATCATTCGTTTTTTGCGATATGCATCGGTGTGAATGTATAGTTGTGTAATGAATACATTTGTGATAATAGTTTGATTTACCAATAATTTCATGTACTAGTCGCAATGATGACCTAAGGGAAAAAAATAAATAAATAAATAAAAAGAATTTGAATATGTTCGAACAAAAGTTTAATGCATGAACTTCAAAGGTTTAAATTTCTATGATTGTAGATCATATTGCAAAACATATATCAGAAAAAAATTAAAACAAAAACAATTAAAATAAATCCATGAAAAGTTTATAACACCATGATTTCTCAACCAAGTATCACAATGATATGCAGCTATGACCAAATTGATGAAGAAAACAAAAGTGTGCAGAGGAAGAAATGTTACTTGTTTATCCAAAAGTTAAATTTGGGAAACCATAAAGAGCAAAGGTTTATTCTAGGAGATAGTGCCAATTTAAAAAGAACTTTCAGTTGCAGATAGAGCAAACTCAAAACCAAACTACATTACATCATAGAATGCTACCCACACATTTGTGATTGTGCACCTGCAAAGCACACAATAATGCAAATCAGATCCCAAAACAACTAAAATATATTAGAAAACTATCCATACAAAACCAATTTTGTTCTAGAAAGCATTTAAAACAATTGTAGTATAATGTAATAGTAATATATACAAAACTTGAAATGACAAAAAAGTTTTGCTACTATTTCGTTAGGTATAAAAGCCACTACAAGCAACCTCACCCTCCTTTGTAGGAACAAACTACGAGATTTGACAATCGAATTAAAGAACTAAAGACTAAAGGTTAGAATGTCACCAGCAAAATGAAATTTTGAAGTTACTCGCTCCCATTTTAACGGTAGCACAAGACAAGGAAACAAAAGCAATTAAAGTAAATCATAAAAGACAGTTCTTACACTGTACATTAAAACAATTGTTTGGAGTCTGAAAGCTTCAAAATCACTAAAATTAATTACTCATGATAAAATGTTCAAACATCAAAGGATCAAATTATTATGATTGTAGATCATATTGCAAAACATATATCATAATAAAATTAAAAAAATCTATGAAAAATTTATAACATCATGATTTATTAACCGATTATCATAATAATCTGCAGTTATGACTAAATTGATGAAGAACATAAAGTGTACAGAGGAAGAAACGTTACTTGTTTATCCAAAAGTTAAATTGGAAAAATCACAAGAGGTCAAAGGTTTATTTTAAGAGATAGTGTCAATAAAAAAAGAACATTTAGCTACAGATAGAGCAAACTTAAAACGAAACTACATTACATCATAGAATGCTACCTCACCTTCAAAATGTGCACACGCAAAAGCAACCTCACCTTCCTTTGTAGTAACAAACCATCAGATTCTACGATCAGATTAAATAACAAAGGACTAAAGGTTAGAATGTCACAAACAAAAAGAAATTTCGGAGTTACATTTTAATGGTAGCAGAACACGAAGAAACTAAATCAATTAAAATAAATCATAAAAGCTAGTTCATTACACTGTACAGTAAAACAATTGTTTAGAGTCTGAAAGCTTCAAAATAATTAAAATTAATTACTCATGATTTGGCAATGTTATTATAACAGTCAGTCTATTTCACTTTATATTTAAGATGATAATCTCTTTGAATCACTAAGGTCATTTTTTGTTAATTAGTACACTATCTAACATTCCCATAGCTTCATCGTAATTAAGGGTTCTCTTCGAAGCCAAGGATAATTAAATCTTTGGTTTCTTTTAATAAACATTGGTGTGTGCTGCATGAAGTAGTTTTCTTGACACAACAAGTAAATGTATAAACATAAGAAGATAACTTACATTATTATTCATGTGGAAGAAACAACAGATAGAACTTCTTTATATACAACACTTTTCGTACATGTGCAATGCATTATTTTATTTTCACTTGGTTTCATAAGAACTTTGATACATGTACTGTTTTTTGCTCTTGATAATGCGATATAAAGTTGTCCATGTGAGAATACAGGTTCAGGTAAATATAATCCAGCAAAATCAAGAGTTTGACCTTGAGTTTTATTTATGGCCATAGCAAAGCACACATATTGGGAATTGAGTTTTTTTAAATCTAATTGGATTCATATCATTTTCAAAAGGCACAAATGGTATATGGGATAGAAAAACTCTTTTGTATTTATATTGTCCAACAACAATTTCAGCATCAATTATATTTTGATCAATTTTTTTACAAATAAGCCTAGTTCCATTGCACAAACCTTCAGATGAATTTATGTTCCTTAATAAAATAATCGGACAATTTTTTTTTTCAAAATTAATTCATGTGGTGGAACACCATTAGGAGTTAAAGTATTAAAAAAATCATCATCAAATGATTGTGCATTTAAATTTATTGGTTAATCAAAACTATAGTATTTAACATAATCACATAGGAACTTTTCTATTAACAAAGCATTTATAAAATCAACGGTCTCATTTTTTGGACTTAATATAATTCTATTAATCATATCTTCAATATTATCTGGGTAGGTATTTAATTCAGGGAACATAACATTTATCAAATTTCTTACAGAAGTGGTTTCATTATCATGTGGAATAACCATTTCATTTGGAAATTTAATCATATTACATGAATGTAAAGGTTCGATCCCATTTCCAATTTGCAGTAAATACTCAGAAAAAAGGCAAATCTAATTGAGTTCTCATATTTTGAACTAATTTGATTTTTTTAATAAATGGCCATAAATACGAATTAACTAATGTTGCATCAACAATATCTTCTTTTTGTTCTTTGGAAACAACGAGTAATATTTGACCGAAGTCACCTCCTAAAACTACGACTTTCCCTCCAAATGGAACTTTAATTTTAGTTATACCCTGTAACACCTCATTCAACGATTCAATAACTGCTTTATTTAACATAGGAGCTTCATCCTATATTATTAATTGTGTCATTCTCACTAATCCAGCTAAAGATGATTGTTTACTAACAGAAGTAGTCGATTTACTACTAACCTGGAGTGGGAGCCTAAATCTCGAGTGAGCGGTTCTACCTTCAGGAAGTAATCATGCTACCACCCTAAAAGATGCAGTAGCCAAAGCTACCATTCCTTTAGATCTTACAGCTGCAAGTAAAGAGCGATATGAAAAGGTTTTTCCTAATCCTCCTGGACCATCAATAAAATACATGCCATTGATTTTCTTGAAGACATCATTTTAAATTATATCATATACTTTTCTTTGTTCTGAATTTAATTTTGTTTCACTTAAAAGATCTTCATCTGAAATTAATATTTGTAGTTCGTCTGCAATAGTTTTTGAAAGATGATTGTTTTCTTCTAGCAAAATATGATGCTCGACTATTCGATAATCATTTATAGTTCTACCCGAAAGTTGTAATATGTAATTCAAGTCATCTAAAACCTTTAATTCAACTACATCAGTATTTATACCTTTCTTTATATAATCTTCTATCATATATTGTTTAAAATTATTCCATTTTTGGGAATCACATGGATCACACAATGTCAAAATTGTAGCAAGCAATTCACACAATGTTGATGGCATTTGATATTGAGAAGCTTCTTG
>CAIGRQ010296859.1:0-11812 GCA_903798375.1 Fraxinus sp. D2006-0159
TTGGTCTAGACCCGAGACCCGACCCCAACTTTTCGGTTCTCGATTCGGGTACCCGTTCGGGTCTTTAACTTATGAAGAACAGCTCGGTTCGGTTCGGTCCAGTTCGGTTCGGATATTTTGGACACCCCTAATATTATCTAATTTTCATTTTTAGGATTCCAATTTAAAATAAAAATAAAAATAGGATCAATAAATTGGGAGAATAATGCTGGTGTGTTTGAGCCACATTATTTTGTAAAAATGTATTTTTGAATAGTAGATTGATGAAGAATGTGTGGTTGAAAAAGAAAGAAAATTTATTGATGTGATGAAATATATTATTTTATTGAAAAATGTGTGGTTGAAAACGAGTAGAAAAATGAGAATGAGAATTTTAATATAGCTCAAACAGGAGATTATACATAATGTGTTACATATTGATTTACATAAAGATGAGGCATAAAAAAAATGAAGAGAAACTTTTTTTTCCCCCCTTGAATTAACCCATTGTGCACACGTTGTTTTAACATCCTCTATGTATCAAAACATTATCAATTGTTTGGAAAAAAGTATTATTAACATCAATGTCTAAAAATCTGTTAATTTACATGGATGTCAAAGTATGTGTCATCCTAGATGCACCTGTAACATGATTGTTTTTTTCTTATATTATTGAAGAAATTATAATTCAATCATATCTCATCACATCATGTATATGTACACCATTATGTAAATTATCATAAACATATGAAACAATCGAAATTGAGATATCTTATTTTCGTTAGCCTACTAAAAATCTCCTGGGAAACATGAGGCTAGTAACATGTCCGACTGACATCGCCATATTGTGATCTTAAATTAAAATCAACTTTTCAATCAAATATAAAAATTTAATGGTGTTTTTATCAACATATTTTAAAGGAACTGCAACTTTTCAATAACATACTTTATTAATTTTTATTAAAGTTGATTAAAAATCTGATTTTAATGTAAAAATTATAGTAACCCTCAATTTTGATTGTCAAAATATTATTTATTTTCACTGAAAAATGGTCAAGCTTAGGCAAACATATTACTTAGGAGTTCACTTTCTCACTTCTCTTCAAGCCGCTTAACACTTTCTTCCCGCTCTCTTTTAGTTTTTCCTCCATGAAAATCGACAAGGTAACCCAAAAATTTACAAGCCAATTTATATATACTTATATATGTAAATGAGGGTCTTGAATGTTTAGAAGAGTTGAAGTGAAAAGTGATTCCATATTTTGGTGGGGTTTTTATTTTCTTTAATTAAGTTTTGATTTCTTGTTTATTTATCATTTTCTGGGTGAGAAGGTGTTCATGTCTGTCTTGTCTTAGGTTTTAAATATTGGTATATTGATTAGTTGATTCTTCACATATCAATTAGAAACTGCATAATAAATGAGCAAATTGAAAAGAAAAAAAAAATCCTATATTTGATTATTTGTACAGAATATGATAGGGGATACTTCTGAGATTGACAACGATGTTCAATTGGTTCTTGAGCTTTCTAAAGGAGACCCTTTCTTGGGTAAAAAGAAGGTAATGTTATGAATTCTATGGAAAAAATATATTTATGCTGTAAAATTGTAATGAAGTAGCTACTATCCATTTAAGGTTTTGTATTTTTTGTTCGTTGCATAACCTGATATCGCTTTTATTTTTTGTTAGAAAATACTAGAGGTTATGGGTTTTGATCCAGACGGATCAATGAGCATTAGGAGCTCCTTTACTCCTGATCAGTTAACCTCTTTCTTGGATATGATGCTTCAACGAGCAAGAATCATAAACGTAGACGAGGTAATCTCCATTTCTAAATCTGCAAACTCATACCAAATTTGAAAACTTCTTGTTTATGACATGGATAACAAAATATATATGCAAAGGTTTTAACCCCTATGGGGTTAAAAGGAAAAAACTTTCTAAAAAGAGATGACAAAGTAGAAATTAATTGATATTTACAACTCTAACTTTATAATAGACATTTCTTCCTCTTTCTCTATATATGTGTTTTGTACTATATATTTTGTACAGCTATTGGCAATATATGTGTATATGGATGTATAACAGTGCATGTATGCGCGTGGCGTTAAAATATAGATACCGTGGACAATTGTTGGAGTTGAAGTTTGACTTACTACAATGTTGGCTGCCTTGGTTAGTTTCTAGTTATTATTGTTAAGATTTGATTGTTACTGTTTAATAATTAGTAGAAATTGCAAAGTCCAGATTCACTATCAATTTATCATTGTTGATTTCATTTTATCCCTAGATAAATAATATCTCTCGAATTTCATCTTCTTGACTATACATGTATAGGGCATATGCATGTATAACATTGCTCAAATAAGTGGACATACCCACACATACACACGTTTTGGACAACGGTTTCCCTGGCTGAGGACATTTGGACCAATCCTGCGCCTCCTAATTGTTGAGATTGTGTTATAATTCATATGAGAACTAACATTGGATGATGAATTTACAATTTTGCAGGTAGAACTTTATTTCAGTGAAGATACCATTGATCTAGGGGGTTTTACCGGTCTGAGGAATGAGCTGGAAGCTCTAGATTCAATCCTCAAAGTCATTGACAAGGCGCTGTCCAGTGGCAAATATGCAACTATAAATGTACTGCAAAATCTACGGGATGTGACTCTTGATAGGATCCATGAACTAGGAAAGAGAATTGGTGAAGAGACAAGAATCCTTGGAGATTCTAACAGTGACAAGGAAAAGTGTCTTTTAGAATGGGGTGTGAAGAATGGTGTTAAGACAAAATTAGATATAGCTCGTAAGTAAGAATTGTTTAATACCCCGTTTCCTTTCTTCCCAATAAAATTTAGGGAAGCAAGTTTTAGAAACAGGAAGAAGCTCCTTATAATTACTACGTTCTGCGGAAAGAGGAAGTGAGAATGTTAACCTTGAAAATCTTATTATGTTTAGTTCTTCAAGTTTTCCTCTCTTGGTTTATCTAGATGTTGAAGGAGCTGGAAGAGGGGCAATAGCGAGAGAAGACATAGAAGTTGGAGATATTGCTCTGGAGATTCCTCTATCTGTCATCATTTCTGAGGACCTTTTACATGAATCTGACATGGTATCTTATATTGCTTTATGCTTATGAAAGACTTACAATTTAGTTCTCTTGTATCTACTTTCTATTCTTCGAAATCAGCTCTTTAATATTATGCATGAATAAAAAAATATATATAGATATTACATATTTTGGTGTTCTAAGAGCAAGAGGATCACATGTTGATAATTTTGGGCTTTAAGGTTGAATAACAACTGTTTCTTCATCAAAATCTCAAAATGTGCAGTATCCAGGTGACTACAGGTTGATTTTTGAGATTTGTAGGCTGAGTTTTGCACTTGCATAGGATTTAATAGAACCAATAATGGTTAATCCTCGATCAATATTGGTCCTCTGGGTTTTCCAAGGACATAGATAGAGACATTTACTGTTATGTAGGAGAGAATATTTAAGTCTAACTAGGAAGGATGATGAGCTGTGTTAAAAGTGGACAATGTTCTATAGTTTCCATAGCATTTTTTTTTGCACCAATCACACTTCCTTGTTTTTTTCCCTTTTCTTCTTTAAATTAATCATGTTGCCTTTCCATTTCCTCTTGGTGATTTACCAAGCTAGTAGGTATTCACGAGCCTACCCACTTCATATATTTTCCAATTTGTAGACCTAAATTTCTACATGTTTAATATGGTGCATGAGATTAATCACATTTTATTCAAGGTAGTTCCCAATCTTGGAGCAAATTGATGGGATTTCTGCAGAGACAATGTTGCTATTGTGGAGCCTGAAGGAGAAACACAACCAGGATTCCAAGTATAAGTTATATTTTGATACATTGCCAGAAGAATTTAACACGGGTATGTCTTATCTGATTGCGTAGTGTCTATTTCCCTTTCTTCTTATCTTAATATCTTTGATTAGTTTTATGATATGATGTCAACCCGTGATCACAGACCAATTGGGGTGGGCAGATATTAGGTTAAACTGGTTTACTCTGCTAGTTTATGGGCTTTAGAGTGGAATGGTTGACGTGAAATTATGGATGCTTAGAAGTGCTATGAGTTTTATTTGGAGAAGCAGAATTTGGTTTGACGTGATTCTATGTGAAGTCAAAAAACTAATTTTTTTTGTATATTGGTTAACTAGGTTACAGGAGCTTAAATAAACACCTACCCTCCTAGAGTGATTAAAAGGAAATAATTAACAAGGCAATCCTTGTAATTACTCTAAACCCATGGGGAGATGTAGTTGGAGTTTTAGATTTATCTCAAGGAAAATATAACAAAAAATATGTTGAGGCTATGCACAAATATTCTCATATTTCACATTCAAGAGATGCATCATACATCATTATACATGGAGAATGTTGGGAAAAGTATGTTGAGGCACGGCACGACATGGTCACAGGTTGTGATCTTGGGCTTGGGCCAAGTTAATATATATATTTTTGGCAAAATAATATTTGAATTATATTATTTTATTATTATTTAAAATAATAATATATTTATTTATTTATTTTCCTCGAATCTTTTGTGCGTGACACATGTTTCCTTCTAGAAGATGGCGGTTAACAGTTAAACTACCTGTCCAAACGATTTGTGTCCATTGAAGACAACTTTTCGCCTATTGTGTTTTTTGGACACAACTTTTATGTAAAGGATCCCATACCCCGGGTTTCATTCATTCCAAAATCAGAATTGATTTTATTCTTCATCCAAATTTATTTCTTCGTCCATGCATTATTCATATTTTGCAATTGAGTCTCGAAAGTTATTTTCGTAATTTTTTAGAGAGATCAAAACGTGAGTAGGTTCGCCGGGTCTTGTAATTTGGAGTGCTACTATTACAAGTCGAGATCGTTGTATCTTGGGAGACGAGTGCCGAAATACCGTCAGCACCAGTGCGGGACATTATCGCCTTAAGGAGAAATAGTCGAACTCTTACCTCAATCATTAACATTTTATATCGTTCATTTTTTGCAAGTCGTAATTCTGCTCAAATCAATTCACTGTAATATCGTTATTTGCCAACACATTTGTGAATGAAAAAAAGATGTACTGTAGCTTGTTTGTTGAGAAACAATCTGCGGAGTATATATAAGGCCTAAAGCCCTCTCACACAAGAATTTAAAGATTGTTGCTTGAATTCAATGGGTGACAGTAGATAGCCAGTAATGGATTATAAGGGTTTTTTGATTTCGTAGTTCAGTGTGCTCAAATAAGTAAAGAAGACAGTTGAGCAGCTTCTTTGGTCTCAATGAGGTTTTTATTTCGATAAAAAAAAAAAAAAAATTATGTTGAAAACCACGCGAACTGAGCATCCCATTTAGAAATTGATGGTGAGTTTAGAAAAGAAACAGAGAGCAAGCATTTCCACATGTCGTAGATTTGGATTCTTTGGGTTCACAAGATATCTTTCAATAATTTACCACTATTGAGATGAACTGTAAGAAAATTCATCCAAGTGTGACTAGAGTTCCAGAAAGAAGTCTTTCCAAATCTGCTGAAAGACCAACTGATTTATTTCATCGTTAGCCTAATATGCTTGAAGTACTGTAAAGTTGTAAAACTTACTCTTTGAAACATGGCTCTATGAAATTATAACATAATTAATGTGGCTATTTGATAATGTATGCAACACAGGGTTGAGCTTTGGCGTTGATGCTGTGATGGCGTTAGATGGAACTTTGTTATTAGAAGAGATTGTTCAAGCCAAAGAGGTTATAGAGCATTACTGTTTCAATCATAAGAATTTCATCTGTTTCATGTATCATTCAAGACAGATTGAGTTATATGATAAAAATCTTTGATTCATTAAGAAGGTGCAAGTACGCTATTTTTGTTCTGCTGGTTGATTTCATTCTAAATTATGGGATCGGACAGAATGTATGGAACTTGAGATAAAAGACGAGTAGGTAAAAATCCATGTAGTAGAAAGAATTGAATATGTATATGCACACGCTATACTAAAATAAAGAGCCGCGATGTTGTGATCGGACGAGAAAAGGACATTTAGGCATGTGAACCCTATTCAATATATTAAAACTACAAGAATTGGTGAAGGATTTCAGTCCTTTGCCTAAAGTTAAAGAATTAAGTAAATAGATAATCTTACATTCTAACAAGAGAGGTCATTATTTTGCTGTTCATGGAAATTTACATTTTATCAGCTGCTTTACTGAAGTGCCTTTCATGGAAAGGAATGAGAAAAGGTAAAGTCAAATAGGTTATATAATTGCATTCTTTTTGTAAAGCAGCACTTTTTCCTACTATTCATATGTTCTAGAATTAAAATTTTCAAAGATAAAATGATTTTTCCAGTGTCACTTCCAAAGACTATTGGTAGTATTTTATCATAGTTTTCTGTAGTTCTGTTGAAACTCTTTGAAGGATGCAATTGAATAAAAAAAGGACCAGACTTTGACATATTGATCAGGATGGGGTTGATTTTTATTATCACCTTTTAAGTGCTTTTTTGGTTTTACGTAGTCAGAGTTTGATGTAACTCCATTTTGCTGCAGCATCTACGGATCCAATATGATGAGTTATTTCCTGCATTATGTGATTGCCATCCTGATGTATTTCCACGAGAGCTGTATACATGGGAGCAGTTCTTATGGACTTGTGAGCTTTGGTACTCTAATAGCATGAAAGTTATGTTCAGTGATGGAAAACTGAGGACCTGCTTAATTCCTGTTGCTGGCTTTCTTAATCACTCGGTCTGTACTTAATTTGATGAACTTCTTTTGTTATGTGTGTTATGTGATTTATAGCAGCAATATTTCATAAGGCTCTTGCAAAAAGTAGCAAGTATGATCTGCTAAACCTGATGAAAAGGTCTAAACTTAGTACTGCATGCCTTCAGGGAAAAAAATTACGAAATGGAATGAAAAGATTTCTCAATTAAGTTAACTGCTGACGTAAAAGCTATACCCTGCAACTACGAATCATTAGGACAAAATTTCACGTCACTACTTGCTGTTTGATATGGTAGGGCGGACATTATCGTCGTGTTAAGTCAGTGTCTTTTTTATTTTTACCTCTCAACTAATTTGTTGCTTAGCTCATATTTGTTTTTCCCTCGTTGATAGATGTGCCCACACATAATGCACTATGGTCGAATAGATTCTACTACGAATTCTTTAAAATTCCCGTTGTCAAGACCATGCAATGCTGGAGAACAATGCTTTCTTAGTTATGGGAACTTCTCTAGTTCTCATTTGGTAACCTTCTACGGTTTCTTCACTCAAGGAGACAATCCCCACGATGTTATTCCACTTGGTACTTCTCTATATTATCCTCTCATATACTTAATCCTGATAATTTTGCAGGTTCTTCTGCATGGATGTATATACATCAGTTTGATGTGCAACCTGCCCCTGGATCTCGCTTAGTTCCATTTCGTTTATTGGTTCATATCCTTTAATGTTGCAAGTAATTATTTTTTGATTTCTGTTACAGATATTGATGTTCCACAAGATGAAGATTGTGAGGATGGAGGGGCAGCTTGTGAATGGAACACTCACATGGTTCGGGGAACCTGGTTCTCAAAGAACCATGCAATCTTTAATTATGGGTTGCCACGACCTTTATTGAATTGTCTCCGCGCAGCTCGGACTCCAACGTGGGAGTCAAATACTCCCGTAATTTTTTTAATGCTTATTCTTCAAATGTCTGTAAAGTTTTTTGGTTTCAATGGCTAGTGGCCATCTGCCTAATACATCTGTAAACTTTCTATTCTTAACTCCTCTATATGACTATTTGCAGACACGGGAAAACTTAGAAATTGAACTAGAAGTACTTGGAGATCTTTGCTCTACCTTTGAAGGTATGATGGAAGCCCTTGGTGAAGCAACACTGGATGACAGGTAACAACTGTCTGTACATTACTGGATCAATCTTCAATCCTTGAAGAACATTTTGAAGAAATGTTCTTTCGTCTTGTAGGGGAACACCCCAGTGGGATGTAAAGCTTGCATTGGAGTTCAAAGCTTTACAAAGGAGGATCTTCTCCTCAATTTTAACTTCATGTTACACTGGCAGCAAGTTATTAGAATCGGAGTTGCACAAACTTACAGTGTAGCACAGCTATGATTTGGTGTGCTTAAAACCAGTGAGTCTTTCATAAACTCATTTTTCTCCTCTGAATTTGAACTACTTCAGTAAGTTTTGATGGTTTGACTGTTGCTCTTAGCAAATTAACAGTGTTTTACTTATCTTCTTTGCATGACATTGTAGGTGAAGAAGTCAGTTCATTTTTGTATCTTGTCATGCGATGCAATCGGATACTTTGACCCAGTCGACCATTTACGAATTGGACGAATAATATCACTTTTCCATGTGGCTGTATCCCATAATTTAGCACCCGGGTTTAGCTTTACAACTTGATGTTTGCAATGTGCTTTGACTATTAGACTGCAATAAATTTGAAGCTGATCAAACAAACATTCCATTCACTGCTACATTTGCTGAACTTATCCATATCTTGTGCAATTCTACCATATCATGTTAATTTTGAGTCTTTTTCTCTCCTCAACATGTTCTAGTGGGATGGCCTCTTGTTAAGTGGTGCAAGACATCCCGATTATATGAACTGTAACCAATCCGGTCTAATATGGCTTGCCGAACGTGTCCTTGAGGTAATGGTAAAATTGCCAAGAAGGTTCCAAGTGCTAATAAAATGAAAGATTGAGGATGTAAAAATTGTAAATGCTGTGTGTTTAAGAATGGGGACCAAGGTGCAACATACAAAAACATTTGGGGACCTCTGATGCTACTTTTCCTTTTCAAACGTAAAAACTGTAAGAAGAGAGAATTTCGTATGGTTGTACCATGTGCCTTAAAGATTGTATACTGATCAATCTCCAGGTACGTTACTCTGCTCCGATCTCAGAAGCGATTCTGAAATCTACACCCCTATCTCCAACCCACCCACCACACACACAATTGCGATCCACTATCTGCTAATCAAAATATCGTCGCCCAAGGAAAACACCCAGATCTGAGAATCTGAAACAAAGAACAACCAAACCCAGATGTCCTGTCTCGCTCTTTCACTCCAACCCAGTAATGGGCCCGACGTCCTCGTCCAAACCCGTGAATGGTTTCCGCCTTCCCGTGCTCTGATGGCTGTATCCTCCTTCCGCCAAACCCGCCACTCTTTCTCCTCCAAAACCCACCACCCGACCGTCGCCGCCGCAAATTCCAGCACCACTGATTCAATCACTACAGGTCCATCAGACTCGCTTGGTGATGACCCTTTAGCGGCCTCGTCTGGTCAGGTAATTGTTGGTGTTGAGTCACGTTATCGGGTTGTCTACCGCCTTGTTAACTCTATTTATGTGCTTGCTGTTACCACCATTGATGATTTCAACAACNTACAGGTCCATCAGACTCGCTTGGTGATGACCCTTTAGCGGCCTCGTCTGGTCAGGTAATTGTTGGTGTTGAGTCACGTTATCGGGTTGTCTACCGCCTTGTTAACTCTATTTATGTGCTTGCTGTTACCACCATTGATGATTTCAACAACGTGTTTGAATGCATTAATATAGTTAATCAAGCTGTTAGTGTGATTGTAACTGCCTGTCGTGGGGTGGATGTCACCCCTGAAAAACTGGGTAGAAAGTATGTGGAGATTTACATGGCATTAGACATTGTTTTGCGGGGTGTTAGTAATATTAGGCTCGCAGCAATGCTGGCATCGATGCACGGGGATGGGATAGCAAAAATGGTGCATTCTGCAGTCCACACCGAGACTAAGATTCGGGGGGCTGATAGTTGGGCCAATGTGGAGCCCAATGCTGTGGATCATGAAGCGGGCATGGAGTTGTTCTCGAAGGCTTCATTTGAGTTGCCTTCTGAGACGTTGGAGGCTGGGGATGAGGTTGCTGCGGCGACAGTAGGGCTTTTCCAGCAGAGTGAAGAAAAGGAGCAGAATAAGGTTGAGGAAGATGAGGGAGAGAAGGATCCATTTGCAGCCAGTGATAGGCTAAATAAGCCAGAGGAAATGCTGATGGATGGGTTTAAGAAGGACAAGGATGCAGGTGTTTCTGATGTGAGCAAGGCGTTGGCAGGGCTTGAGGTGACCTCGTTGCCTCCGGCTGCAGCTACTGAGTCAACACATATAGGTGTAGAAGGGTTTGAAGGGAATTATGGTGGGATTGAGTTTGGAATTGATGGGTCGACGTTGCCAGAGGATTTTGAGGGTATTAATGATGCTTGGGGTGGTGGATTGGATGCTTCGGAGTTTGTTGGGCCTAAGAAGGTTAAGAAGGACCAGGGGCTTGGTGGGCTTGAATTGCTGGAGGCTAGTGAGCCACCAGTAGCTACTGTGGCTAAAGGTGCTGGGGATAAAATTGAAGATATTTTGGTGAAGAAAACTGAAATGAAGGGTCCGGAGATGTATATCGTGGAAGAGATTAATACCGAGTTTTGGGAATCTTTGCTTGCTAGAGTTGGGTTAATGGGCGTGGTTTACTTGCGAACTGTGCCACCAAAATCTTCTTCAGATGATAAAGAGACAGAATTTTCATTTAAGGTTGAAGGTACAAGTGACATTAAGAGGTTTGTCGTGCAAAGCTCCCGAGTGAGCAGCCTTGGAAATGGTCTGTTTCATGTGAGGACTGCACCTTCAGAGGAACCTATACCAATTATCAAATATAGCTTGTTACCCCGACAGACTCCATTGCCTTTGAGGGTGCGACTTATCAAACGTCTTAGTGGGACTTTGCTTTCTGTGATGATCCAGTATGTGTCCAATCCAGATTTACCAGCACCCTTAAATGATGTCACATTTGTCCTGAAACTACCTGTAGACCCATCTTTATTGAAAGTATCACCGAAAGCAGTCTTGAACAGGTCTGAGAGAGAATTGAAATGGCATATTGATGAGATTCCTTTGAAGGGTAATCCTGGTAGGTTGAGGGCAAGGATGCCTGTGGATATTGGCGATGATGGTGAGGAAGATCTTGAGGTTGTTGGTTATGTGAAGTTTTCTGCTCATGGTGCTACATCTTTGTCTGGAATTTCTCTTCGGCCTGCTACTGATGGCAAGACAGACTTTTATGAGGTTGATCACAGGTATGCAAGCGGGCGTTATATTTTCAGTTAACCAGGAATGATTCATCCATTTTATGAAATGTATTACTCTTTGTTTATTATATTCTAATGAGTTCTGTGGTTTTGAGATGCTCTCAACTTTCTTTTCGTTGTGGTCTGGAACCTTTATTCATTTTCTTATACGGGAGTCTGCATCTAAATTTGTCAGCCATTTAGTTTAAGTAATAGATTTGAATATTTTACCCACATCTATGTTTCAATGTTATATCAGCCTTTGAACTGTGGCCTGTAATTTAACTTCATGCTATATTGACTGTTATAATCTTCTCAAAATTTCACTAATCCTACATTAATAAAAAAGCCACTTTGTGGTGGCACTATTCATAAGCCGATGGCTCGGCTTGGCTCGGCTCGGTTCGGCTAAGCCGTTTTTTTTTATTTAACGTTTGATTCGGTATTTTAAGTTACAAATATGCATTTTAAACGATTTAAAATTTGTTGAAAATGTTGAAGTGCGACCATGATAAATATATGGTCGATAAAGTATAGATATCAAAAATAATTTTACATTAATTATGAAACGTAAAGTCGTGATTGTTTATGTTTCTTTTCAATCTCAACCACATTCCAATGTTCTTTTTTCGAACTTTATTTTTCCTACAACATTTGATTCGATATTTCACGATATGAATATCCATTTGGATTGATTTAAATTTTTTTACAAAAA
>CAIGRQ010296874.1:0-15408 GCA_903798375.1 Fraxinus sp. D2006-0159
TTTTTTTTTTTTTTTTGGGTGATGGATACAAAATCTATCCACAATTGTGAAAAAAAGATTATCCTTTATATTGACATTTTCATGTAAAACAAAGTCAAACGAACATCAATTTTTTTTTTATTTTTTGGCCATCTAAACAAATTATATCCCCAATTGTAAGAAATCTTATTTCTTTAATTGACAATTTTCATAAAAAACAAAGCCAAACGGATCAGGTGGAAAATTATACTAATCAAACATAATTAATTACAATTTTCATAATTTCTAGGCAATTCAATTACCTGTAAAACATTTTATTTTCACAAATTTTTCACATTTACAATCAAACGGACCCTTACTACAAAAATATACCTTTTTAAAAGCTTGCTCTTACTTGGTGAATGATTGGCACAACTTAACATTTTTAAGCACTTAATAAATTTTAAGTATTACAAAAAATATGGATAGAAAGTAGGGATGATGGGGGACGACCATTTCCTTATCTGTCTCGTCAAGATATTTGGGTGGACATGATTAAAGAATCTCTATTTATCATCTCCTTAAATTAATTAATTTTTCAATATTATTTTTATTATATCAAAAAAACAATGTTATTTATTATTATAATAATAGAATATCAATATCGGTGATGCGAAAGCTTATGTGGAATAATGAGATATGACAGTCCAATCTTCTTGTCTTTCTCATATGAAAATTGAATTGTCTTATTCCATTATATCACTTAAGTTGCGATATCACCAATATTTCATTATTATAATGATAAATAACATTTTTTTTATAACTGTGGATGTCCGGACCAGTTTGCGTGCACCTCGACTAATTTCACGGGACCCTGAAATTTACAGTCGGGTACTCACTTCAGTGGTCCTGAGGGGACTCGAACTGATGACATTGAGTAGCAAACCCAAGACCTGATCAATTGAGCTACCCTTCAAGGTTATAATGATAAATAACATTACCCATAAGAAAATTCAATGATGATGAAACCGAGTTTAGTTTTTTTTTTTTTGCTGAAAAAAGTATTAAATGTAAAAGACTTGCAATCTCGTGATGGAACAAATTTATTTATTTGAACGGTGTGCTTAATATGAAACTTTTTCCTAATCATATGAAAAATCGTAATTCATAAAACAAAAACTTAGGTGAAAAATGGAAAATCAAAATTATTTTGTTGGAGTAAAACTGAAATTTTTTTGAAGCATTTCTACTGTTCTTCCTAACTTATGCCCCCGTTTGACACCCATTAATTTCTCTTTCTATTTCTCATTCTCATTCTCATCTTTCATTTCAACCACACATTCTTCTAATAAAATAATATTACACACAAATCAAAAACTTTTCATCACTTTTTCACCACACATTCATACATCAATCACTATTCACATTCTTCAATAAAATAATATTACACACAAATCAAAAACTTTTCATCACTTTTCCACCACATATTTCTTACATCAATTACTATTCTAAAAATTATTTCTACTAAAAATGGGTTTCAAACAGGGGCTATATTTGGTGGAAATATTCCAATAAAGGTTCATTAAAAGTGACATAAGGACACTCTAGTTTTTTATTTTATTTTATTTAAAAAAAAAACCTCATTATGGTGACATAAAATCTAATATAACGATCTCTACCATTTCATTACATTCTTGTATTTTCAATGGGTTCTATATTTTTAACAAAATGCATATTTTGATGACAGACTAGCAGTGTTTGATACCAATTTTTTTAAAATATATTTTTCTCTCTCTTATTTTAAACCACACATTTTTCAATAAAATAATATTGCACGTAAATTTAAAATTTTTATTTATTTTATAATCACATATTTTCCATCAAAATATTATTTAAAATGCATTATTGAAAGAATAATGTGGCTCAAACATGATCTAAATAAAATGGCATAATTTTGTAAACTATTTGAATGACGACGGAAGAAAAAAAGTTTAAAAAAAAGTGAGTAGTAGAAGATTTGTACTGTTAGGATTAAAATCAAATAATTGACATTAATCAATCTTTCATGTGTGCTCACGTCTTTTCAACCACATATTTCAAAATTTATTATCACAATCTACTAAATATATAATTTTAATCCCACCAAATAGCGGTCAAATATTTTTAGTGAATTTTATAAGTACCAAATATTTTAACCACTTGGGATTTTGGGAGCCAGCAGTTTCCGAATCACGGTCCCTTGTTTTTCGAGAGAGAATTGATGATGTTAGAAATTCGTGGAGAGACAAAAAGCGAGTCTTCTTTCTTCACACACATAAGCACAACGCACATGTTTGCAGCAAGCCTACGGTAAAAAAAGTGAAACTGTTGAAAATAAAGCACAGAAGCTTCTTTTTACTTCAGATTTGTTGCAAAATTGCAGTTCAAGAGACCCTTCTTCAAATTAATCAGAACCCGTTTCTGATTCTCACTCAGGTACTTTTTCTCACAACTGACGAAAACACATGTATACAGACTGTATATGCTACTTCAGATTTGTTGCAAAATTGCAGTTCATGAGACCCTTCTTCAAATTAATCAGAACCCGTTTCTGATTCTCACTCAGGTACTTTTTCTCACAACTGACGAAAACACATGTATACAGACTGTATATGCTCGTTTTTTTACTTTTGTTTGTAATATGCTCATGATTATGGAATTGAGAGAAAGTGAAGGTTGGAGATTTTGAGGATGTGGTTTTAGTTGTTTAATTCTTGTTATAAAGATTTTTGGGACATTTTTTCGATACATTAGGTGCTAAATTGAGGGCTTCTAATACGAGGAATATTCCCAATTTCTTCTTCTGGATTAATCTGGTTATTTACCCTATAATGTTTTTGGACAATGTAAAGCTAGCTGATTGAGAACCCTGCTAGCCACCATAGAAAATGATCTTACTGTATTACTTTCATTACTTCTTCCACTCGGATTTTCTGTCTGCCTATCCAAGTCCAAGCATGATGATTGTTGACCCCGTTTTCCGTGATGGTTACGTGGACAACCGATGCTGGGCCCACTAGCATCTATACAAGTAAATTCCAACACGTTTTAACTGGAGATTCAGATGGAAAAGGATGACATTTATGATGTGGGAGATGCTCTTCGTGAGGCAAAAATGTTGGAATACCGAAAATACGATCAAAGATAATTACAAATAAGCAAACAATCATAAACAACTCAACCAAAGTAGAAGGAATTTAAACTCAAGCAAATAAATATGGAATAAACAAAGGAGAAGATTGAATGTGGTTTCAAGTGTTAAGAGTGGCATTATCCCTTGATGAATTACAAGAGTTGTCTATTTATAGACTTCTGGTCGACTTGGTAGCCGTTGGATCAGAACTACGTGACCTCATCTCTTTGGTTGAAGCCTCATCACTCCATCTGCCATACATTTAATACATTGACAACGGATCAGCCGCCCTACATCCTAGGTGACACTCCTGACATTCATTAATATAAACGTTACATTAATCATTCTTAGAGATTGTCTGTAGATTCCTTAAAATCCAGCAAGTGCTTCAGCCAGAGAGAGCTTCGAATGGGGAGGGTGTTTCAAACAAGAGAGCTTCATATAGAGACAGGGCTTCGCCGCATAAGAGTTGACTTCTTTATCTTGACCAATTGAGTTTTTGTTGACTTTGTCAGATCTGACTCAATGTCTCCACTTGGATTGCAGCATGTCTTCCACTAGGAGCCTCGATGGCGAAACATAACAATAATGTCTCATTCAAGTTGAACATAGATGTAAAGGTATAGACTATGAAGGCATGGAGTACTGTTGAATTCCTCGGTGGAACTCACTCTAAGAACAACTCCCTTGCAATGCTGTTCATGCGGAGCATAATCATACTGAACATATATTCCATTGACTTTGTGGCGATTTTTAGGGTATCCTGGCTATACCATGCATTATACATGTATTGATTTACCCTAATATTCGTGGTGTATAAAGGATTTTCCTGGGGGGCCATTTTTTGTGTGCGGCAAATGTGAGAAGACCCGTACTCTATTATAGTTAAAAACTGCAGCTGGTAGATTGAAGTACCTCTCACATCAAGTGCGAACTTATTGGATCTTGAGGTTCAATTTTATAAGATCAACCTTATTAAAAGGAGTATTCTAAACCTTTAAGCAGTGGCTCATTTGAGAAAATCAGTTTTGGAATTCGACATCTCGTTTTGAGATGTAGACAGATTGAATTGCTCATTAAGTTTAGTGGACTTTAATACCGTATTAAGACTTTAAGTTACATTTAAAAGATTGATAAAAAAAAGTATCTCAAACCCTTAAATATTGGTAAATATTTGTATACTTAATCAATGTAAGATTTTCCCTTAATATGCCCCTTGCAAGATGGTGACTCATTTGATCACACCAATCTCGGAAGCCGAATAATTGTTTGAGCTCTAAACTGATCAAATTGTTTGTTTGAGCTTATTTATCATATTGGGTCTTGAGGTTCTATCTTAAAAAGGAATAAGAGGAGTAACAGAAGTCCATATATGCTAGTTAATACATTTATACGGGGTTTATCTCTTAACAGAACCAGTAATCACTGTACACACGTTAGTTTTGCTTGTTTTTTTATTTATTGCTCGTGTAAGTAGGGATTAAGGCTTAGTCCATAACACATTATTACCCATGGGGTCTTGAGCAATTAAATGGGGATTCTTTCAGCTTTATTTGGCTTTCAATTGGTTTTGATCCTAGAAGCTTTCCCTCTTAAGAAATCAATAAATATAGATTATCTCTGCCTGGCAAAGCAATGACCTATAACTTAACCGATTTTCACAAATGCAGGTCTTACTTAACAATCAATCTTCTATCCATCATCCGTTTCCCCACCCCATCAATTTATACTTGATATCAATGCTTACTGGCCTTTTTAGGGTAGTATCACATATTGAGCTTTTGTGGCTAAATTAAAATTCTAATGCTTTTAATGCATTGTTTGAATACTTGACAGAGGCTGGATGCTTATACATGTAAAAAGGGCAATGTATGAAGTTATGACTGGAAGCAGATTCTGACTTGATCTAGATCAGTTGCTATGGCATTAATGAAGATGGACCTACTTATTGCAGTTATATCACTGGCATTTTTGTATTCTTTCGTCTCACCTGATGCCCAAGGTATTATGCTAATTGTCACTATATAAGTCATCCAACTGCTGTAGAATATACACTCATTTTTATATCTCGCTTCATTTTTTCTTTCTGCCATTATGAGTTCTCATATCAGTAGAAGAAAGTAGAACATATTCGGCTGGCCTGTTGTGTCCTTCTGACTTTATTATAATAGGTTGGGAACTACTGATGGAAGTAATAGTTGTATATCGAGTGAAAGAGAGGAAAGGTTTCACGAGGCAATTTTCTACATACCTTTCTCCCCTCTCCTTGTCTGCAGAAATGGAAGACATTTTGGTTTTTCATTCTGGCTTCACATTTTTCTGTTTTGCCATGTTAGTTTTTTATTTTTCACAGTATAATGAGCTTCAGCCAAAGATGTAGAATTTTAGACCTCTTATTTCAAAGTTGAATGTGTGGGTTTGGCAAAATTACTTCAGTGGATAATTCATATTCTTGGCACCTGTTTCAGGAGATGCATTATATGCTTTGAAGGGTTCACTAAATGCTTCTCAGCTCACAGATTGGAATCAGAATCTAGTTAATCCATGCACTTGGTCCAAAGTTATCTGTGACAGTAATAGCAAAGTTGTCACCTTGTAAGAAACTTCATGATAAGAGATTTTCCTCCTGAATACGTGTATACTTAAATACCATTTCCTGAATGTCAGAAGTTGCTGCATTCAGAAAACGTTTTGTCCCTTGCGTCACTTCCAGCTTTATAGCTGGTGCATGATCTTCTTCTTCTTCTTCTTTTTTTTAAGTAAGATGTGATGCATGATCATGTATCTTTTTGCAGGTCACTGACTAATATGGGATTTTCCGGAACCTTGTCTCCAAGATTAGGGGTTTTGACGACCCTACAATCGCTGTATGTGTAGGAAGTTGAAGCAATACAGTTTGTTGTTTGTGTAATTATTCTAGTTTTGGTTACCATAATTTGCCTGACGCAATTTCTCTCTGCATTTTTAGAAATTAATATGTTTGTTTATCTTTGATGGGAGTAATAAACATCTGTGTAGGTCTTCATTTTTGGGTGTTATGTTGATTTTTTTTCTCTATTTATAATATTATGCTCCTATTATCATTATCTATTAAGATAGCGAGCTGTATATTTTCGTACTAATTCGTAGAGTCATTTTATTATGACATCTTTTCTTCATTGATAACAATTTCTCACAAACCAATTCTTTTGGCCTCTGCATGTTTATTCTAATATTGTTTGGATTAACTTTTGCTTGCAAATCCACCATAGATGACTTACCGACAAAAAATAAAAATACACTATTGTACTCTTAGAGTTTTGCTGCATAAGAATTGTTCGTTTCATTATATATGTGAGATCCTTGGTGACTTATCTGGCTATCTTAATCTAGGACATTTAGGGAACTAATCCGCTTAAATGAATTTAATATTCCAAACCAGATACTAAGAAGCCTAAATATTTCCATAGCCACAGAGAGGGGGTTGTTAAGTCGGGTAGTTTGACATTAATGAGCTATGACTCATTATGATGTACTTACAAGTTCGTCTTTTTGGTAATTCTAGAGATTAAAGTTTGTCTTGATATATGAAGTTCATCATCAACAAGTACTCCAGTGTTAAGTTTCAGGTGTTGATTGTAATGCAAACAAGGTTTTATGAGGGGATTCTGTGATGGTACTTATCCTGGGATTCACTATATCTTTTTTCCTTAAATCAATTTTTTTAAGAAAACAGTGATTGTTTTTTCAAGAACTCTATTTTTGGAAGAAATGTCTATTTTCAAAAGAATATATGTTATCAAACATAAAGTAGAAATACTTTTTGTCATCATCCACTCGAGATGTCTTCACTGAACTGCCTACAATCAATTAGTTGATACGGATGTTTACTGCAGATCATTGCAAGGAAATGGTATAACTGGTAAGATACCCGAGGAGTTTGGAAATTTGACAAATTTGACGATGTTGGATCTGGAAAATAACCATTTAACTGGAGAAATACCAAATTCCCTTGGAAATCTGAAGAATCTCACTTACTTGTAAGCATACTATAAGAATTTCATAAGCATCATCCCAATTTTAATCTTATCAGAAGTAAGATATTTGTTCATGCAAGCAGGATTATAAGTCAAAACAATCTTACGGGATCAATTCCAGAATCACTGTCAAATCTTCCAAACTTGGTTAGCATGTAAGTGTGTTGTAGTATAGTATATTATGGCAACTTAAACATTTTTACTTGTCGAATTTCAGAGCCTTATCACCCGTCAAAAGAAATTTTTAACGTTAAGCAATAAACTTGTCCACGTTTACCCATTCAGTTTTATATGGCACTGATAAAACTTTTTTTGGCAGTCAGCTTGCTTCGAATAATCTGAGTGGCCAAATACCTGAGCAATTATTTCAGGTTTCCAGATACAAGTATGAACTCTCTCTCTCTCTCTCTCACATATATAATGTATATATATAAACACACAAATGTATGTGTGTGCACACGCCGGGGATGGGTGTTACTGCTTCTTGTGATATTAATTGATTGTCATCACCTTTGCTCCTTTCCACTCAATTTTGTAGATCAAAAACAGTTTAACTTAAGTTGCTTATTTCAGTTTTACAGGGAACCACTTGAACTGTGGCATCAATTCTGCCCACCGTTGTGAATCTGATGTTGGAGGTAAATGTAGAAGCATACGTTCTGAAAAATATGCATCATATATGCACCTTGTGAAATGCTACTGCTTCTCTAGGTTGTAAAATGTCAGGGGGCTGTATAAAGGAGCTGCACAAGTGAATATACGCGTTTTTTCTTGAAAATGGAAAATGAAACCTCAAGAAGATTGAACAAGTGTTTCAAATAAGATATAAAGATAAAAAAAATATATACATGAAGTAATAGATTGCTATCTTTGCAGATAAATCACATAAATCAAAGACTGGCGTGATTGCTGGGGTTGTTGGTGCGCTCATAGGTATTCTTATTCTTGGGGGCTTTTTCCTGTTCTGCGTGTGGAAGGGTAGGCACGGAGGCTACAGGCGTGAAGTTTTTGTAGATGTTGCAGGTTTGTGTTGCTTATTGTGATATTACTAAATAATGTTGACGATTTGAATAAATAAATGTGTTCCCTTTCGAACAACTTAAGTTTTTAGATGAGGAGTTTAACGTGGTATTGAAACAAGCAAAGTTCCCATGTGAGATTCACTGTTAGGTACCCATTTATAAAATTTTGCACGTGGTAAGCCTTTGATGATAAAATAAATATAGTCTGAAACCTTTAGACAAAGTGGTTCCAACAAATACAAGTACCAGGATATCTGCCATGTACTTGTTCCCAGTTTTGTCTCTTGAACTGGGTGTTGTATTTCCACAGTAATCTGTCATGACAATTTTTTAAATTGAGTTACAGAAAGATATCACAATTCCTATGTATCATAATTAGGCACTCAAATTATGATCTATACATGGTGTATAAATATTTCATTAGTTTTGTTTGTGTGCTTGATTTTCGTATCTTAAAAATCTATGAGCAGCCCACACCAGTTCTCTACTGGAGTTTGGAAATATTTTTGATTTGTTGAAAATTCAAAATTCGAAATACATTTGATCTGTTACTTCTTTGTTATTTTTCTTTTTGCATGCACAGGTGAAGTTGACCAGAGAATTGAATTTGGGCAATTGAAAAGATTTGCATGGAGAGAGTTGCAGCTCGCTACAGACCACTTCAATGAAAAGAATGTTCTTGGACAGGGAGGTTTTGGGAAGGTTTATAAAGGAATGCTTGCAGATAACACGAAAATTGCTGTTAAACGTTTGACTGATTTCGAGAGTCCTGGTGGCGATACAGCATTCCAGCGTGAAGTTGAGATGATAAGTGTAGCTGTTCACAAAAATCTTTTACGATTGATTGGATTTTGCACTACGCCGACAGAACGCCTTCTGGTTTATCCCTTTATGCAAAATTTAAGTGTTGCCTCTCGTCTACGAGGTATTTTTTATTACTAGATAATATTTAAATGATATATATTTTGGCTCTATCTAAAAACTTAAGCTTTTAGATCAAGTGGTTCAACATGGTATTAGGGCACATAAATGTCTTGGGTTCAAGTTTGCTTACCCATTTTATTGATTGTGTACATGTTAAACTTTGATTGGAAAAATAAATCTCGCCTACATGTAAGGGGACACGTTGATGATAATATTTAAAAGATATAAATTTGACTCTATCTAACATATTAAGATTTTAGATGAAGTGGTTCTACAATTACATTAATAATCCATCATTGCAGTTGCAATCCTGTAATTTATTTCTGTGAAAGTTGATATATATTTTGTTAATGACTGATTTACCATTTAGGGGATATACATATTTGAAAATCTGTCTTCTTTCTTTGACCAGAATATGGCTCATATAAAAAAGGCCATGTCTTTTGTAAATCTTAAATGATATCTATACCGTGAACTACGTTATAATAAATCGTTTTTATTTTTCTTATAAGCCCCTTTAAGTTTTTAATTAGCCTTTGTTTGGTTTAGATAAAAACAAGATTTTTAGTAGATTTTAATAAAAGTTGATGAAATGTTTGGTTGAAAAAATTAATAAAAGTTGTGGGTCTCATGAAATGTTTAGTTGAAAATGAGTTTTGAGGAAAATGATTTTTAGAAAATGGTGGCCAAACAGCGGCTTAATATAAAAGAAAAATGCAGGAGAGCAAATTACTTTGACATGCTTTTGTAACCTTTTACACTGAGCAAGAAGCCTCTCATTGTTTTCATATGCTTAAGGTTTAACTTGAGTGTGATTAAAATTGTAGATCAAGCATTTCACAAAATCAAAATGTATAGGATTGTAAAAAATAGGCTGTTTCTGGTAATCTTTACCCCCAAAAATTAACTGCACCGGACTGGTGCAGGTTGAGTTTTCTAATTTGTTCACCACAATTTTTTGAGATGATATTTTAATGTAGACATTACAGTAGATTGATTTTGGCATGCACTTCCAATTTTCTTAACAGTTATTCTGAATTATGATACAGAGCTCAAACCTGGGGAGCCTGTTCTCGATTGGTCTACGAGAAAACATGTGGCATTGGGCACAGCACGTGGATTAGAGTACCTTCATGAGCATTGTAATCCTAAAATTATTCACCGGGATGTTAAAGCTGCTAATGTTTTGCTGGATGAAGATTTTGAAGCAGTTGTAGGTGATTTTGGCTTGGCAAAGTTAGTTGACGTGAGAACGACTAACGTTACAACTCAAGTTCGTGGTACAATGGGTCACATTGCTCCTGAATACTTGTCGACCGGAAAATCATCAGAAAAGACGGATGTTTTTGGCTATGGGATCATGCTTTTAGAGCTTGTAACAGGCCAGCGGGCCATAGACTTCTCGCGCTTGGAAGAAGAAGATGATGTTTTGCTGCTTGACCATGTAAGATAGCAATCATATGTTATTTTGCATGTCTTTTCTTAATTTTCTGTGCAAGCCAATGTGCATTTGTGTTTCTTTATGTCTACTACATGATTTTATGAGTAATCTATCTTTCTACTTATGTATATGTTTTAATGCATGTACCTGCACAAACAGTTTGGCACACTTGCGTCAAAGTTCACCTGAACATATTGATTCATCGACCAGTTGTGCCTTTGGTAAGGTTAGGAGGGATGAATTGCAGTTTATGACTGACTTTATGCACGTGGCTATGGTGGTGGAGGGATCTAGGTCATGAATGTTTGGTCTAACTATTGTTGTACGGTTTACATTGTGGTGGTGGCAAGTTATGGTGGAAGTGAAAATGGTGCTGACAGTAGTGGCTGTTCCGGTTGTTGGATTGTGTGGAGCCTAATTATATAGTTCATTTATTCACTCGTGGATCGACCTGGTTTCATATGATATAAATGACTCATTGTGAGATGAGGAGACCCTGTAATCTCGTTCTTCATTGTATTAAAAATTCTGCAGCAGCAAGTGGACTTAGCTCCCACATTGCTGGTGAACCACTTTAAATCTGTGTTCTTTGTTCATTTTCAGGTTTCTTATTCCTTTGTCATTGCTTTGGGAGTTGGGTGAGTCATGGGTTGTCGTGTTATTTAGTTTTAATGGGATGGTAGGTAGGAGGACTTGCAAAACTAGTTAAGATAAAGCAATTATCTCTACACTTTCCAAGTTGCACCAATATGTTGCACATTTCTTTCTTTTTTGGGATATGACCGGTTTATTCCTCAATTGATCCTCTGTACATTGCCTTGAAGGTTAAGAAACTGCAAAGGGAGAAAAGTCTGGATTCTATCATAGATCGCAACCTAAATGGAAACTACATCATCCAAGAAGTCGAGATGATGATTCAGGTTGCATTGCTCTGTACTCAATCATCACCAGAAGATCGCCCAGCAATGTCGGTTGTTGTCCGGATGCTTGAAGGAGAAGGGCTTGCTGAGAGGTGGGAAGAGTGGCAACACACGGAAGTGACACAGAGGCACGAGTACGAGAGATTGCAGAGAAGATTCGAATGGGGAGACAATTCAATTCACGATCAAAGTGCTATTGAGTTGTCTGGAGGACGATAAGGTAACAGAGAGAAACCAAACAAGTTTATCAATTTCCAGTACTAGGTTGCCTGATCAACGAAGCATGACTTATCCCATATTGCCTGTTTCTCTTCCTCAGTTACATTGTAATAGTTGTTCCTTTTTCCTCGTGTGCATATACGATAATGGAACATCTTGCATCATGCAATTTTGAAATAGGTGATATTTCCGTGTGCATTTGATTTGATGTAATGTAACTTTCTTGAAGTACAGTATTCTTGACCTGAGAATTGTAATGATAAATCATTTGTAGCTATATTTCAATATTAATTACCAGAAAGTTTTAAATTTATAATTGGCTTTCTTTGAATTTTACTTGTATTCATGTTCTCATTACAAATTAATGCGTATATAGTCCTCAACAATGCGACAAACATGCTAAATTACATACAGATCAGTTTGAAACAACTCGAGCCACAATTAAAGGCATTACACATAGTATTGAAAACTTGAAGAGAACGGGTGATAAAATAAGACGTGCGTAAATTTTCTCCAAAAAAAGAGTAATATTATTTATTACCACCAGAGTCAAGCATCAGTTTATGTGACAAAATAGAACATTAAATGATAGATTCACTTAAATATAATGTCACGTGATTCATTTAATTGAACTTATCAAATGTGGACATCTAAACTGGTGTTAGATGGCGTTATTCCAAAAGAAAGAGTAGGTCTAGCGAAACTCATGTTGATTCCTTGGCTTCTGCTGCTGCCTCCTCTTGTAATTTCTTCAGGGATGGAGAGGTGGTCTAGGAATGATGCTTTTCTTCCATTTCCAGTCGAGCTTTCTTGACAATCTCCTGTTAATTCCTTCCTTCAACTCTCTCTCTCCCTCTTAACTGCGAGCATACGAGCAATCTGTTTTCAAATTAGAGAGCATTTGTTACAAAGTCAAATTGAAAACGGGTAAACAAGAAAGAAAAAAAAAAAAGCAAAAGGGCTTAACATAACATGAAGAAATATCTAGTTCATAATGGAAGCAACACAAGAGGTGGCTAGTTGGGAAGGGATCTTCAAGTTAAGAAGAGATGAATTAGTAAAACCAACTCTAAATCCAAGGATTCTTACAAAAAAAAATAGCCCTTTGCCCTTCCACTAGGGAAGTGAACCAAAGAAACTATTCAATTATTCAAATGTAAACCTTTCGCAACTTGACAACAGTCTTCCAAAAGGTAAAGACATGAGAGCAGTAGAGGCTGCACTGATTGACTTATAAATTTTTTAGTCAACTGATCCTAACGTAGAAAATTTTACTCGTTGAACGTGCTTTCGTTACCAATGTGAGTCCAGTTCAATTCCTTGTACAGGGAAACACACTGGTGTTCATTGATGTACTTAACCTAGAATAATAATCAGTGTTGAGAACAAAAAATAAGAAGTTAGATTTGTCTTCTCTCTTACCGTTAAATTTATNCTCGTTGAACGTGCTTTCGTTACCAATGTGAGTCCAGTTCAACTCCTTGTACAGGGAAACACACTGGTGTTCATTGATGTACTTAACCTAGAATAATAATCAGTGTTGAGAACAAAAAATAAGAAGTTAGATTTGTCTTCTCTCTTACCGTTAAATTTATAAACGAGGTGGTTCAATATGGTACATTAAGATTCTGAGATCAAGTTCACCACTGCCCATTTATGAGAAATGCCCACGTGTCAGACTGGAGGATAAAATGGAATCCGGACAATGCGTGAGGGAGCATCGACAACAAAGTAGTTTTGTGTTCTCTACCAACTTAAACTTTTAGACGAGATAGTTCAATGATGGACGATGGTATCCAATATTGGAAGTAGTGTTTTGAATCTATAGAACCATTTGCTACTAGAAGATTATACGAGAACCCTATACCCGTCAACTTCTTTACAGATAAAGAGAGTAGATAAAATGAGCAACAAGATTTAGAAGCACATCAACAAACTCAAGAACATCAAGCACCTTATCTAGAAGCAATCAGAATTCACAACTACAGATGTAATGCAGGCCAATCAAGGGAAGAGGTGAAATGACAGAGTGCCAAAAGCACCAGAAATCCATTCCCACATCTATATGAAAGTTGAAATCATTTAGATCTTTCTTCATTGTTGGCTCGATTTTTTATTACTCAATCACACTACCAATTTGCCTTTAAAAAAGCAATCATGCTACATGTATATCATTTTTGACATCTTCTTTTATATTGTATCGCGTGGCAATACATCATTGGACAGTTTAAAAAAAAAAAAACCAATTTCCGCCCACCACATTTTGAAAACATTGAGGATGCCATCCTCAATGTAAGAATAAAGCTGTACACACAGCTTCATTCAAAGATTTTGAAGCTGCATATGTTAAAATCTAAATTGTGTTTGCCTTTTGACCGAGATTTTATTCTTAATCCTTAATGTTTTCAAAATGTGATGGGCGAGGAATTAGTTTTTCCTTAAATTATCGAATGATGCGTTGTCATAGGGGCGGAGCCAAGAAATGATTTGGGGTGGGCTAAAATTTAAAATTTTTAAATAAACTCACGCTACAAAAGATTGAGTTTAGGAGACTACACTCGTTACAATCTTAATAAATAGCATCCGACACTCAATGAAGTAAAAGTCTATATTCTCACCCTAAGATGTCTCACTACACATTCATACATTTTCTTGCGAAATACAAAATCGACGCTCACCTTAGAAAATATAAACCGATAGGAGCATGATAAATATAAGCAAATGATATATATCCATCAATCAAAAACTAAAAAAATACTCTAGAATTTTACTACCATTTGTTTCAAACAACTGAAAGTTTTAGCCAAAAAGAGAACCGAAAATACATTATTATGCGTCACCATCTCAAAATATTATCTAATATGGGTATCAATCTTTTATACCAACACATCCTAACATGAGTGAAGAATCCATCCAAAGTCAAATAACAACAAAAAATTTCGAGGGTAAAAAAATTTGATTTCTTTCACATCCATCTTATATATATATATATCTTATTAATTATAAACAAATAAGTTCTTATAAATATTTTTTTATTGTTAAATTAAATATAAAGTAAATTACATAGATAGTAACATCAATTTCATGGTCAAAATAAGTTTCTTTCTTATAAACACGAATAAGTTATTAGAAATGGCAGCGGAGTGGGGCATCCCGTCCCGCCCCGCCACTCCCACACCCCGCCCCATCTTAGACAGGGTGAGGCGGGCTCGGGGCTCGGGCTTGCCCCGCTTAATTTTTAATTTTTTAATTTTTTAAATTTCAGTTAACTATTTTTTTAAAATTTGTAGTTAATTATTTTTTTTATTCTTCACGGGGAGGGGCCCCCTCCCCGTCCCGTCCCACCAACCCGTCGGACGAGTTATTTTTGCCCCATTCGAGGTGGGACAGGGCACCGTCAGGACGGATTTTTTTGCCATTACTATAAGTTATATATATGAAAATATTTTTAAAACTAAAAGATTTAATTACTTTAAGCTTAACCAAACATTTATTAGAAAAATAAGTAATTTATTTTAGCTCTAATCAATACAATTTTATTTATTATAAAAGTTTATATATAATTATAAGTAAAATATGCATTAAATAAAAATTTAATTTGGTAATATAATTGTGCTCATTTATTAATATCACGAAAGAATATTTGGATAATTGAGCTTAGGTTGGGACTCAAAACGAAGCTGGAGCCAATTTAATTATAAAATTTAGGGAACAATACATGAGTCCTACATATTAA
>CAIGRQ010296898.1:0-16718 GCA_903798375.1 Fraxinus sp. D2006-0159
AAACAAGCAAAAAAGAATGAATAGTGTTAGTCTTGTAATGGGACCTCCATTTCTGAACTCAAGAAGCTTTGATTCAGGTTGATTTTACATTACATTCTGTTATTTGGTAGATGCTCCGATTTGACAAGAAACTGAAACCTCAGTGTTTGCTCACAAAGATTGGAGTAAAGCCATTTGTACCCTCCCCCTTACCCTCTACTTTACCCGACCCCACTTGCCCTCTCACATGGAGCTCGGGTCCCATGTCCAATAAATGTGTGGGGCCCGACCTCCATGTGAGAGGATGTGTGGGAACGAGTAAACCAAAGTATAGGAAAGAGGGTACAAATAGCATGGTCCATTTCTAAATCAGTTTCAAAGATGATAAGTTTTTCAGCAAGAAAACCTACATCTCTTCTACGTGGCATACACCACCAGAGAAATTACAATTGCAGAAGATGGAATCNGAGGGTACAAATAGCATGGTCCCAAAGATTGCCCGTTCCAACCTCATTTGCATGCTGCTCAAGTTTATAATGTTTGCTTTTGCGTTTAGTACACACATGCTTCTTGTTGGTAGGCTTATATAGCCATCTAGAGATTTCAGTTTCACAGTAGTACATAATTATGAGGTTGACAACTTTTTGCCAAATTGTTATAGAGCCTGTTTGTTTGGTAGATATTAAAATCGGATTAAAATTAAAAAATTAGCCATTATTTTTGACTTTTATTAGACGATTTAGATTCAATAACGGTTATATTTTCAATTATAATTGTTACCAAACAGATTCATAGTAAGTGCTTAAATGAGAAATTTGGACATTTAAAGCCATTTGAACGGTAAAAATTCGGTAATTAACACTCTTCATAGTTGCTTTAGATGTTTCTATAAATTATCAGCTGATGAAATACTTGGAAAGTGAGAAAAATGATTAGTACCTTAAATAAATGATTTTGATGCGTCCTAAATAACTTGGTAGTGGTTTCAGAAGGATTGTGCAAAATGAAATTAATTGATAAATTATAATAATAAGGAAATAAGAAATTTCGTCAAGAAAGAAAAAAAGTAGAATCTCCAGAGGGTCAACTTAAATCAGGAAAAAAAAAGATTTATATGCGCCGAAATACAGTGTATTTTTTGTTTTAATATTTTTAGAGCCATTTTGTTGGGAGGAAAAATTTTATGGGGTGAGAGAGGCTCGAACTCTCGACCTCAGGATTACTCAGCAAGCTATGAGACCTACGCGCTAGCCAACTGCGCCACCACCCCTTGGCGTTATGCCAATCTAATCATATACTAATAATCAATAAAACTCAAATTTGTCTAGCCAACTGCGCCACCACCCCTTTGTGATTAATCATCGAATTTATATATAAATAAATTATGCTAAGAATTAAGTGACTACTGTGTCTTACTGCATTTTACGAGTAAAAACTTATGCCGTGTTCGGTACGGCTTAAAATTCAATTAAAATTGAAAATATAGCCATTATTAGATCTCACTCGTTTAATAAAAATCAACAATAACGATTAGTTTTTCGATTTTAATCTCTACCAAACACACTCTTAATACCTTAACACAAACATCCACATTTATCTATGACAATTTCACCTTTTTTGGACAATCTTAGCTCTTGAAATGGAAAAGTTATACTAAACAGCGTACTCATTGTCAGGCTACACTAAATTTTATGAGAAAAATACTTGCATGAATTTATCTTTGTTTATGTTGTTCATCGGTTTGTTTCTTGTGCTTCTTGTTAAAACAAAACTCTTGAGTCTTGACAATGAAACCCTAGTCAAACAATAGTTTAAGAAAATAAAATATTCACCTTCACCTCATGAAATCTTCATAACAAGTGGGGGGATAGTCTTAAGTGAAATCTTTACCTCACATTGAACGTATACAATTTGTGTTTCCTAATAACACTTCATTGAATAATACTATTTAGCATCAATTTAGGGGTCATTTAAATTATTAATTGATTCAATCATCTTAAGAGTAGCATACAAGTGTCATTAAGACAATCTATAATTTAAAGCCACGTAGACTGGTGCTACATTGCATTATTCATCCTTGTTGCACCATGGTCGAACCCATCTCCCTAAAATAAAGATCTGGTTTTAAAAAATAAAGATCCATAACATGGGCTGGCCAATTGTTGCAAGTCAAACCTGAAACCCTGTGAAAATGAAAGCTATATATGATATGTCCATGCAAGTGGAAAAAAACTCTTGCAGACGTGTACATGTTTTCTAATCTTTATTCTCAAGCAAAGTACATGGGGCCTGGGGGGTGAAAATTTTAAGTCCCAATAAGTTAAAACTTAGATTGAATCTATACAGAGGTAAAGAGTGTCTGTATCAGAAGAAATTGCCATGAACATAATTCATCGAGAAGATTCCCATTCCATATTTACAGGAACTGACATGAAACCTGTGCTTTATATACACTAATCAAGGACGAGTTAGATACTTCGGATTAAACAAAGGATATTGAAGTATTTATTGTTCCTCGAAAAGGAAATCTGGAACTTCGTGTTAATGTGATGATTCCTCAACAACTGGAACAACAGAATAGGTGCACGAGAGATTCTCCACGTCGTTACCATTTTTCTTAACCTTCTTCAATGATATTCTCCAAATCTGCAGTAAACTGAGCCTGAAGTGGAGCAGTAGAAAGAACGTGTATCAATGTACGAAAAACAAAAAAAGGTATAGAGATATAGAAAGTGGATACTGCACAATAGACTTCATTGGCATATCAGTTAGTTTTTCTAGAAATTAAATAAATAGATACTCATAGAATAGGGCTAACATAAACTCTGGGTTAACAACAGCAGTGTTACAAGTCAGGTGAGAGCGCGATTCAATTCAGTTAATTTCTCCCACAAAGGCAGTGGAGGTAGCAACTGCAGCCCCTTTAACAAAGCTGTCATGTGGAGTGAAGATGAAAAGTGGTACGATTGTAATTTATTGTCTTTCTTTTTTGAAAAACAAAACTGTGAGAACCGTGAAGGCCGTGGCTGGTTAGCCAGTTCATCTTCGTGCCTTTCTTCTCTACACAGTTATTACCACATAACCAGACTGGTTTCCCATCCGTTTCCGTCAAACCGGCAGACCAGTCTGGTTTTTACAACATTGGTTATATTTGGACACAATAACAATGTCACTAAAATGAAATGATACCTTTCTTCTGCAATATCCCTCTTTGCAAGCATAAGAGTCAAGAAGACAGGGACCATTGCTGCACATAGATGTTTTAGAGTGTGCCCACTCACAATATGATGAGTCAAATTGTAAATGGGTTTGTCAGCTGCTTCTTCAATCTTAGCTAGGAGATAAAACCCTGCAAATTGTACAATGAAATCTTACTTGGAAACTCACAGAACATACAGCAGGAACCTTTGCAACAGAAAAAGCAACAAACCTGCAGCCCAAAGCCAATATGTGGAATGTGTGTACATAGGAGGCAGTAATATAGCCATTATTGGTATTGCTATACAAGGTACAAATTGTACCACAGCATAAGGGCGCAGGTCATCAAAAAACCTACAAAGAAATTAAATAGAAATATACAGGGGTACAAGCAAAAATCCCTTAGAAAGCTCCCAGTTCCAAAATATTGATCTTGAAAAATTACTTCATCATAGAGTGCAGATTCAAAGTGACAAAAACTCCATAAAATAAACATAGAAGAAATGAGAATGATACGGTTGATGTACACCATATAAGAGTTGATAAAAAAAAAGAAAGAAAGAATGGAGATGAAGATAACATCAATTAAAAGGAGTAATGGGTGAACAACTTCGATGATGGGATTGTCTTGTGTAGTTCACAAGAACAATGTGATTTCAATAGAGTTTATTACAATGTGGTCCCATTTGAACATGATAGAAGAGGAAAAAGTTATACCAAAATTAAAATGACATTATACTGTTACAAAAGATTTGAATTCATATGAACTTCAAGTAGAGCTAGTACTAGATTTAAAAAAGGGTGAACAAGCACTCTGCAGCAGACCCCAAGTTTACTGGTAATGGACTTAAATTGTTACCATGTATTTCCAAAACCCAACTCTGCTTGACTAGCAATTTCTTTCTTGAAAATTTACGCTGTTGCACAGTCGATGTCTAAAATATAATAAGAGTTAGTGACAAGCACATCTTGTCACCAGACCATTGTAAGACAAAAAATTGCATCACCACAGCCTGAATGAAAAGAATGCTTACCTCCAATACAATATGCTGACTACACCAGCCAAAAGGAGGGGGATAATGGACACAGTTCCCTTGCGTGCATCTACTCTCTCAATTATAAATATCGCAATGATAGATGTGAATGCAATAGTCATCTACAAATATCATAAGTTAAGCGCCAACTGCTTCTTACAAGAGGTAGAGACAATAAATTGAAAATGAAACAACAAAAATAACAAATGAAGTGATCCAGCAGTTTGCAACACCGAAAAAGCTCACCGGCAAGCGATCCCATACGAGGCGCTCATCATTAGGCTTGAGATGATAGTAAGAGGAGCCAATACCAACAGCTGCCACACCAATGTAAAAACATGTCCAACCCCAGAGTTCACCCTGCAAGCTTTTGAAGTACATGTATACAGGTGAAAATGAATTTCTTATGAGCACTTGACCACTGTAAGAAAATAATGATTATCTTACCTCAGCTTAAAATAGTTTCTGTAATAGCAAAGAATTAGACCTATTAGACCAATGATCAGAAATGGGAAATTCGAGATCACGTTCAATGTATTTGGTATCCCTGAAAAATCAAAATCCCGAGCAAAAATCAATGCAATGTGACTACGATTCTAAAATAGTTATTACTGCGCCTTTGTACATAATTTTTATTTTCTTAGAAAAAAAGTTGGAACAAAGACAGACAATAATTTGACCATATTCTAAGCAGCATCAGCAATCCACAACCTTTTCTCAGGAATGTATTCATATCTCCTACTTCAGATGTCATTATTTAGATATATTCCTAGTGGTTTGTGTAACAATTATTTAAAAATAGAAAAAGAATAAATTTTGCCATAATAAATGATCGTGATGATTTCACTGTGATCAATGTTTATGAAGATTGCAACAAAAAAATAACAGTTCCAAAACTGTGCAATACCTATCTTTTTCCGCAGTAATACAGTGAATTATGAGTCCAGAGAGTAAGAGAATGGAATGGGAAAAAATTGAAAAAAACGAGAGACGTAGAACCAATACAAAGCATACAATTGTTAATGGAATTTCTAATTTCAGATAAACTAACCTTAAAAAAAGTCCAATAAATCAGCATATGTAATTAATAAACTACGACAGATCAACAATAAAAATTAAAGAATCGATCCAATAGTTCCTGTAAACTGAACAGAAGAAGTGAAATTTACCGAAAACTTCACGTTGATCGGCGAAGTCGTGATATTCTTGAGACTGGGGGATTTTGGGAGTGACCAACATTAGTACCACGAAACACACAATTGCCACTCCCCATGCCGCCGTCGCACGTTTCCTCATCTCCTCCGTATGCGGTGTGCGTAAAATTTGAACAGAAAATGGCTGAGAAATTGAGATTGAAGACTGGAAAGATCAATGATCGATTACTGTACGTTGAACGAGAATCGAAGTCGCTATTTTAATTTATTGCGATTCTATTGTGGATATCATACGTAATCTAATTTCTTATAATTTGTATTTGGTCCCTGAACTTTTATATTGTGGCTTTCAACCCCTTCTAACTCTAAAAGTCTGCTAAACCTTTTCCTCTTCCATCATACCGGGAGGGGATTAATGACTTGAAGACTTATATTTCTTACTTGCGGAAGTCTCTTTCTACGTGAACTAAGGGGGTGTTTGATCCACATTATTTTGAAAGAATGTATTTTGGAATAGTAGATTGATGGATAATGTGTAGTTGAAAATGAAGGAAAAGTTATTGATGTGATGTAAAATATTATTTTATTGAAGAATGTGTGATTGAAAATGAGTAGAAGAATGAGAATAAAAAAAATAATGTGTACCAAACAGGGCTTAAATCGTAAATTTTTTGCTATCACTTTTTAATTGTTTCTACCATTCGTTGTCTTGATTTGTACAAATCAACACAATATAACACTAAATTAACCTCTTTGAAATAATTTTAAAAAGTCACTTTACCCAACACATATATTTCAATGATATCCACTTGTCTAAGCAAATCAATACAAGTTCACAATTCTAAAATTTTAACATAAAAAATTATCAATCTCAATTAAATTGTCTTATGACCCTCGTGTGGTCAATTACGCATTTTATTTTTAAATTTGAATTGCTGTTTAGGAATTTCAACGAGGCATATCTCCACAAGAAAGTCCATGACAATTATGTGAAAATTTGGACGATTTCAAATCGGATGGCGAAGCTGTTATGATGAAACTCTGATGGTCAATTACTTGCTAGCATCTAAAGAATATAAAATTCGAAATGCCATCAGCATAACAATAATATTGTCAACTAAGAAAATGGCACAACCGAGCATCTAAAAAATCGATAAGGGAATAATCAGGCTTCCATATTTTATTACTTTACCCCGAGTGGCAAAGTTTGCCAATTAGCAAGATCAATTATGCCATAAGTAAAAAGACTCTCATGCAACTTCGAAAGATTGAGCATCCGTTTGAGCTCCATTTTTTTGCCAAAAATGTATGTTGGAATAGTAATTTGTTAGAGAATGCATAATTAAAAATAAGGAAAAGAAAAATATATTTTGAAAATAATGAATACCTAACAAGGGTTAAGGCACGATTCTTAATTCATTAATTCTCACATCGGTTAGTCGATTGAGAACACCTAATAAACACTTGCATCATTGGGCAACCTAATTACGGGAAGTATTAATTTGCTGTTCACATAATATATCGAGAACCAACAGTGCAATATTTCATTATTTTTGTTTGTGCATACATTTTATTCCAAAATAAATATTTTTTAAAAAATTATAATTTCAAGAGCAATAATCGCAAATTATTCACACAGTGAAAGCGCGTGTCGACAAATTTCCCGGCACCGTTAAACCCTTTCCCTAAAGAAATACCCGTCCCCACTACACTCAGAAAAACACCCGCCGTCTCTTCCTTCCTCTGTATATAAAGCAAAACCCTCATTCTCTCCCATATAGGGATTCGCTTTTTCGCCGTAGCCTCCATACACTACCCTCCTCTCTCTCACACCCTAGCAAGAGTGCGATGGCGCAGTCTCTAGAGTTGCTGCTGATTCAATTCTTGATGCCCGACAATGACGCGCGGCGGCAGGCGGAGGACCAGATAAAGCGGCTGGCCAAGGATCCGCAGGTGGTACCGGCGCTAATACACCACCTCCGCACTGCCAAGACCCCCAATGTGCGGCAACTCGCCGCCGTGCTCCTCCGCAAGAAGATCACAGGACACTGGGGTAAACTCTCTCCCCAACTTCGACAGCTCGTTAAGCAGTCCCTCATCGAAAGCATTACCATGGAACACAGGTTCGGATAATATTTATTGTTGATTTTTTTGTGAATAACTATTGAGCAATGAGTTACATGGGAAATTACTTTACATTTGTTTAGTTTTTGGTTGAGTTTATGCACGCTTCTGAACAATTATAAGTTATAGTTGAATCCCACATTCTGGATTGATATTCTTTTAAATGAAATTTAATTCCAAGGCCCCAAATATATGCCTCTAGACTTAGCTTGCGTGTTTTATTTATTGAATTTCTTAGTGTTTCTCCAAATTCATCAGCATTCAATTCATTATAAATCAATTCAATGTCTCCACCATTTTTTTTCCTCATTAGTAAATACAAATTCCTGCTGAATCATGCCGTATATATTGATGTCATACTTATCTTTGTAAAAACTTTGAAAGAGGTAATTGTTTTTGGGTACCAAATCATGCAGAAGTTAGGATTTATGTTCATTATTGTTGTTAGACATTGTTTTTCTTCAACTTGTGGATTTTTTTGGTCAAAATGATTCACATGATGGCTTTTCTTTTTCCAGTCCACCGGTGAGACGAGCTAGTGCAAATGTGGTGAGTATCATTGCAAAGTATGCTGTTCCGGCTGGAGAATGGTCTGATTTATTGCCATTTCTATTTCAATGTAGTCAAAGTCCTCAAGAAGACCACAGAGAAGTATGTTTTTTTACCTGCCGGTGCTTTTGCAGAATCCCTTTTTAACTTCTCTTAATAGTTGATATCTTGCTTTTGCTGTTTCTGTTGCTCTTTCAAATCAAAAGGGTTTTACAATTTACCAAATAAGTAACTCAGTCTAGTTCTAATGTCACCTTTCCTAACAAACACACAAGTTTTGGAAATACTTGCAAAACGTGCGAGCTTCCCTACTCATCAGGCAATATCTAGCTGTACAAACCAAGATTTGAAAACAAGCAACAACACCCTTAGCTGTATTTACATACTAGTGTAACTATATCACCTTCTAGACTTCCAGCATGAACTTGTACTCTCAATTTCATGCTGCAAATTTCCATCTTTCTTCTCTTACTGTCACAGTTAGCAAAAATTCAAATCTCCTCGATACTCTTAACTAGTGTCAGTTGAATCTCTTTGTTTATCTTTCCTGGAAACTTCCTCAACTCTTCAAATCTTTCGCAGTTTCTCCCCAGTACCAGGTATTGACCATCACTTACCCATCTTTATTTTCCCAGCACTGTGGATGATCAATTTGCAAAAAACTTGCATCCAATGTACTGGAAATATCTGAATACATCTTTGTTTTTTCCCCATTTCAATCACTTTTTGGAGGATTTAGTTGAACTCATAAATTTTGCAGTTCGGACTAATTGAAACGAAGGATACATCGTGCTACTAAATTTATGCATATTGTACGAGAAGCGTGCCATAAAAGTTACCGGTAAGAGATAAGGGGCTACATTTTTTATGATCAACTGTCAGTTAAAGGGGAAGTGAATTTTGATTCTAAAGCCCTTTTGATGACTGAGGATCATTCGTGAACTCTGGCAAATCATAACATGGCTAATGCTAATTTATTAGGATGAAATCCCAATTTACTTTTTTGACACATGAATATCCAGCAATTGCTGTATATGTATCCTCTCTGCCTAGGAGAAGTGCTGTCAACAGAGAAACATTGAATCCTATATGGCTAAAACCTAGATCTTCGTTTTTTGTTATTTTTCTTTTTACATTTCAACTACCTACTATAACAGGCTAAAAAATTGTAGCTTATTCTTTCTGATACAGGTGGCACTGATACTTTTCAGCTCCTTGACTGAAACAATTGGGAATTCATTCCAACCCTATTTTACCGATCTACAATCTCTTCTACTCAAGTGCCTTCAAGATGAGACTAGTAACCGTGTTAGAGTTGCTGCTCTCAAGTAATATTTGTTTCGAAAAATTTGTTTGACTTCTATTAAGATAATGAGAAAGATGCTTATATATTTTATGCATCATCTCATCAGGGCAGTTGGTTCTTTTCTCGAGTTCACTCATGATGAAGTAGAAGTGGTGAGTTATTTTGTTCTTTCTGTCTCTATTTTTCTCCTTATGGATTCTAATTTTTAACTATGTCTACATGCTTATCATATATATATGCATCATAAACATTTTTACACCTAAAAAATGATAAATTAGATTATAGTACATCATCACCACATTTCCTGCTAATTCTTATTTTGAGAGCAAAAAAGGATATCCCAACGTCAGATGTCTTATCTTGTGAGACTTCAGATTCCTATGGGGTTTAGCACTGTTATCATGTCACGGTACGATCTCTCTGTTTCCATAAGAAGGAGAAGCTCGAAGCAGTTGGCTACATCATTATGTTTATTGTGGAAATATGAAGGCATGCTTTTGATATCTTCATCATTTTTTATTAAGTGCATAATTTTGATCCAAACTTGTAACTATAACCCTTGTGAAATCAAAATGAATGATCTACAACAAACTGTGTTGATAAGCTGGTTCTTTTAGTTACTATTTTAGTAGTATTATGCTCTAATTTGGCTGAATCATCCTTTTTGGGCATTCTTGAGGCTAATACAATACTCTAATCTTGAAGATCAAGTTTCGCGAGTTCATTCCCAGCATTTTGAATGTGTCGAGACAATGCATTGCTTCTGGTGATGAGGATGTTGCAGTGATTGCATTTGAAATATTTGATGAATTAATTGAGTCTCCTGCTCCTCTTCTTGGCGAATCTGTCAAAGCCATAGTTCAATTTTCTCTTGAAGTTTGTTCAAGTCCAAATTTGGAAGCTAATACACGCCATCAGGTCAGGAGAGTCCGCCACAATCCTATCTACTTATTTTAGCATTAAACTCGTAGCTATGTTGTCTTTTTGTTATTGAAGCAGTTACTTTACTATTTTTCTTGTTCTGTGTCTTATGTCAGGCTATTCAAATAATTTCATGGCTTGCGAAGTATAAATCCATTTCGCTCAAAAAGTACAAGCTCGTAGCACCAATCCTGCAAATTATGTGTCCATTGCTTGCAGAATCAACTAACAGGGATGAAGACGATGATCTTGCCCCAGACCGAGCTGCTGCAGAAGTCATCGATACCATGGCTCTAAATCTGTCAAAGCAAGTGTTCCCACCTGTTTTTGAGTTTGCTTCTCTTAGCAGTCAGAGCGCCAATCCAAAATTTAGGGAAGCTGCGGTTACATCTTTAGGTGTTATTTCAGAGGGCTGTCTGGAGTTGATGAAAAACAAACTGGAACCTATTCTTCATATTGTCTTGGCGGCCCTTAGAGATCCTGAACAAATGGTACGAGGCGCTGCATCCTTTGCACTGGGTCAATTTGCTGAGCATCTGCAGCCTGAGATAGTATCTCATTATGAAAGTGTTCTTCCTAGTATTTTGAATGCCTTAGAGGATGTGTCTGATGAAGTTAAGGTACTGACATGATAAATTTAGTAATTCTACCATACCACTCTCTCTTTACTTTCTAATATTTTACTTATCCTTTGGCAGGAGAAGTCTTATTATGCATTGGCAGCATTTTGTGAGAACATGGGTGTGGAGATTCTTCCTTTTCTGGATCCCTTGATGGGAAAATTAGTTGGTGCCCTCCAAAGTAGCACCCGCAATTTGCAGGAGACGTGCATGGTAAGAATTAATTGTATTTGCTTAGAAGTTTAATTCTCTAAAATTCCAAGTTTCACTGATATTTGCTTGATGTTATTGCAGTCTGCAATTGGTTCAGTTGCATCTGCTGCAGAACAAGCTTTTGTTCCATATGCTGAAAAGGTTCTTGAGTTGATGCAAATCTTCATGGTTCTTACAAATGATGAGGACCTCCGGTCACGAGCAAGGGCTACCGAACTGGTTGGAATAGTTGCAATGTCTGTTGGGAGGACAAGGATGGAGCCAATTTTGCCTCCCTTCATTGAAGCTGCAATATCTGTATTAACTGTTGCCTTTGATATTAAAGAAGTTATTTGTTTTTGGTACATTTGATGAGGGGTTTTATATTCCAGGGTTTCGGGTTGGAATTCAGCGAGCTTCGAGAGTACACTCATGGATTCTTCAGCAACGTTGCAGAACTTTTAGACGATGGATTTACTCAGGCATAATTTATTTCACTGCATCTTACCCTTTTTTCCACATGTTATTTTACATCTAAAATTATGAATTATATTTTGGAACAGTATCTTCCACACGTAGTTCCTCTGGCATTTTCCTCCTGCAATTTGGATGACGGCTCTGCTGTGGATATTGATGATTCTGATGAGGATGAGAATGTCAATGCATTTGGTGGAGTCTCATCTGATGATGAAGCACATGATGAACCGAGGGTTCGCAATATCAGTGTAAGAACTGGGGTTTTGGATGAAAAGGCAGCAGCTACACAAGCTCTTGGATTATTTGCTTTCCACACGAAGAGTTCCTATGCACCGTATCCTTTTCGCTTTCTTCTGTATATATTTATTTTACTTATATCCTGCTGTAAACAGGAAACATTCATTTTTGGATGCCTTGATATATAATTAAGGTACTTAGAGGAGACCTTTAAGATTTTAGTTAGACATTCAACATATTTCCATGAGGATGTTCGCCTTCAGGCAATTATTGCTCTAAAATGTGAGTTTCAGTTAAATGCTTGCTATGTACTTTTTCTTGTCATCGTGCATAGATAATCCTAGTTTGTTCATTTTAATGCTTGGTGCTTTTGTCTGAAGATACCAGTAATAAAAACTGTAAAATTTTGTAGAAGAATATCGAACTTTAGAAATTCCTGTGTTTGAAGCCCCAACTTATTTTACATGCCCTCCTATCAAAAAAACTTATTTTACATGCCCTTGCTGAAAAGAAAAGATACAACAGTTCACATCATTTCTATCATTAAATGGAACCCAACACTCACCCTTCCCACGCCCAAAAAACGACTTGGGAAAGAAAAGATCTCCTGAATTCTCGCTTTCTTTTGAGGGTTGTCTTATTGAAGATTTTGGGAATAGGATGACATTAGCTTCTGTTTGCTACCTCAATGACAGAATGTTGTTATCTTGAAATGGATAATTATCGTAATATGTTACATTTCAAGTCTTAACAGCTGTTTTGCCTTTATGCTGTTCCCTAAAATGAATGCTATATGCTGGCCTTCGGTATTTAATGATGTTTGTTTACTTGTATATCTTCAAGATGCTAATTTGTCAGTTGTCATATGTAACATATCTAGAATGCTGTATGACCACAGCTTTAAGTTGATAAATACACGTGTAATAACTTTCAACTGGCTTTTAGCTTTCTCCTGGTCATGTCGTCTTTCTACAAACCTCTGTAATTGATAGTTCAGGCTAACAGCAGTGGTTTTGGACTAGGATTATGGTTTTCTAAAGGGAAAAAATAGCTTCTCCTGAATCTTCGTTTTCCTTTGCACATCTGAACCTGATATCTGTTCTTGCATTTTGATTGATGGATGACGCCCTCCATTTATATCAACTGCCCTCTCATGTTTTATTAATATGGCGTGGCAGATATATTGATGGCCGCACACGCAGTTTTCCATGGTCATAATGTGAGTGCGAAGCATCACTCTTTGATTATATCGTCCATAATTCACTATTCATGATGTGCAGACTAATTTTGACTATTCTTCTAGTTCAAACAATGTATGGCCTTTATTATCACCACTTTGTTAAGCATGTTGGTTTTTTATATAGTTTTTTAAGATTTAGTCGCTATTTGGTTTAGCTAAAAAAGTTGACAAAAATCAAGTCAAAGTAGACAATTAATTTTAACCAGACATTTCATGGGACCAAAAACTTTTATCAACTTTTTAACCACATTTTATCAATTTTTATAAAAATCTACTAAGCATATAATTTTTAGCAAAATCAAAATGGGGCCTAGTTTTGTTCGCTATTAAATTGGTTAAAATGGCATCCATTCCTCAAGTTATTTAGTACCTGTTTGACAACCAATCAACCATTAATTTATTTTATGATTTGCTACAAGATCATTTTCAACTTCACATTCTCACAGTAAAATCTACACGTATACCAATTTTTTTCCTACTTTTTAACCACACATTCTCCTAAAAATCATTATTCAAAACTCTTTTTCTACAATAATGGTTGTCAAATAGGTCTTTAGTTGTTTCTTAATGTTATGAAATCCTTTTGAGTAACATCAAGTCTATCTGGTTGGATATTCTGACTGAAATCGCAGATTCACTTGTTTTCTGCAGGAAGGAATTGCAAAGACAAAAGAAGTTCTTGGTAAATATCAATTATTTAACCTTCACTAACTTGGAGTTTTTAATTCTATACTTATTCCTCAACCTGTGAAAACCTTTACCATCTCTTGTGACAGATAATGTGATGAACATTTATATAAAAACAATGATTGAAGATGATGACAAGGAAGTTGTTGCTCAAGCTTGTATGAGCATTGCTGACATCATGAATGATTTTGGGTTCATAGCTGTTGAGCCTTGTGAGTGCGAAATCTGATGGTCTCTTCTTTTTCGTCTCCTGAAATCTCTTTTTTCCTGTGAAGAAGCTTACTAGCTGTTTTCCCTTTTTCCTATGTTCCTATTGTAGACTTTCCTCGACTAGTTGAAGCTACTTCGGTATTGCTTAAAGGGGAGTCAACATGCCAACAGATAGAATCTGACAGTGAGATTGATGAGGACGATCCTGAACATGACGAAGTGCTCATGGATGCTGTTTCCGACCTCCTTCCTGCGTTTGCAAAGGCCATGGGTGCTCAATTTGCCCCCATCTTTTCGCAGCTGTTTGCACCTTTGATGAAATTTGCAGTTAGTGATAGCTGCTTACTGTATTGCATCTGAATATGAATCTCTGCACTTGTTTTGTTTCATTTCTCACTGGTTCTGTAATGGCAATTGCAGAGAGCATCAAGCCCACCACAAGATCGTACCATGGTTGTTGCGACCCTAGCAGAAGTTGCCCAGCATATGGGTGCTCCAATTGCTGGCTATGTCAATGTAATGCTGAGCAATTAACAGTGCATTTTCTTTTAATTTCTGGTCACGTGACATTAATGTAGTGGATATACTTCAAATTTCAGGCTGTGATGAATATTGTACTTAAAGAATTAGGTTCATCTGATTCGACTAATAGGAGGAATGCAGCATTTTGTGTTGGCGAATTGTGCAAAAATGGTGGGAACTCTGCTCTGAGGTATCCTCCCATATGTCTAATGTGTAATTACTTTTACTGCTGTCTTACCCAAAAAGGTTCTTTGGGTATTTCGAGTTTTTCTCAATTTAAGAAAATGGAATGTTGACGGATGCATCACACAAGTCAATGAAACAAAATGCATGGTTTTGAATTGGATCATCAAATTCCTCCCATTCACAGTGAAGAGTTTTCCCATACTCCTTGCTCTATCTATAGTATTGCTATTGGGTTGGATGGTGACTGTGTGGTGTTTGATGCTTATCTTTGTGCATTTGGCTTGCTGACATCACCCTAACTTAGCTTAATTGCTAATATATTTCATCTTCGTTTCTTTCATGTTTACTCATATCTCCTTACATATCTAATAGATACTATGATGATGCTCTACGTGGCCTTTATCCATTGTTTGGGGAATCAGAGCCGGATAATGCAGTTAGGGACAATGCCGCTGGTGCAGTGGCAAGGATGATTATGGTTCACCCAGAGGCTATTCCTCTGAATCAGGTTCACCTTCTGGTTCTTTACTTTGAATTTGCCCTAATTTTATTTTTAACACAGTTGCTTTATCAGGTCCTCCCTGTTTTCTTGAAAGTTCTTCCTTTGAAAGAGGACAAGGAAGAATCAATAGCTGTATATAGCTGCATCTGTAATCTTGTTATTTCATCTAATCCTCAGGTACTCAAGCTATTCGTTTTATTCCCATAACTTCTCAAATCATGTCTGTTTTGAACTACTTTTTCTGACTTCATCAATTTTTCCTCTTATTGCGGGTTCTTTTCCATTTTGTTTCTTCCATTTGCAGATCATGTCTAATGTTCCCCAGCTGGTTGATATATTTGCCCAAGTTGCTGCATCACCAGAAGAAACACCTGAAGTCAAGACGCAGATAGGCAGGGCATTCTCTCATCTGATATCAGTTTATGGTCATCAGATGCAGCCTCTTTTGGGCAATCTTTCACCCTTGCACGCTAATGCCCTAGCAGCTATTGCTCCTAANCCTGAAGTCAAGACGCAGATAGGCAGGGCATTCTCTCATCTGATATCAGTTTATGGTCATCAGATGCAGCCTCTTTTGGGCAATCTTTCACCCTTGCACGCTAATGCCCTAGCAGCTATTGCTCCTAAGAGCTGACGCATAAGCAAAAATCCACCTACAAAATTTTGTTCTATTTATGGTCCATTCTCACTATTGAGCTGCTCTCTTTGGACATTTCACACCAAACAGATGTTGAGACGAAAGCCAGAACAAAAGTCGGTCATGGCTTAAATGATTTTTTGAATGGCATGCTGCGGGAGATGTATATGGTTTCGTGATATATGTAAGTACAAAAACATTTACAGATATGTCATCATATGCTTTTTTTTTATTCGACGACAGGTAATGACATTTATTTTTCATTGAATTTTAATTTTTGGTGTGAGAATTTGTGGTTCGTAATTTTAATGGAGTTGGGAACGATGTGTTGTCATCCCATTCCCCTTTTTTTCTCGTGTTATCATCTATGGTTGTAACCAGTGCTTTTTGTTTTGTTGACATTCTTTCTTTATAAATTATGAATTTGATGGTTTATTCATATAATGTTCTTCGACATGAATTGTAATTTAACATTCTTTTCTTCCATTCTCTGTAATTTGCTTCATTCATACCTTCACCCTGGGAAATAATAAATCAATTGATGAAGTGCACTGACTTGAAAAAGAAAAGGTCATGTTCGAATTGGGATGGGTTGAATTGGAGTTGAACCGATCGTAAAACACAAATAAATGTACTACAAGAATTGAAAAAATAAGTAAATTATCTAAATCAATTAATATATCCCTGTTCTATTAAAAAAGGCAATCCTTCGTTTACTATTCATTCATTACTTACTCTTTCCATTTTATCCCTCTTTAATAAGAAACAAATCTTCTTTGGCAAAAATGTAGGCTGTGAATGTCTTATGCTGGGGGGAAAATTAAATTGAAGAAGAGGAAAAGGAGAATCAAATTATACAGATTTGGTCAAAAATGTAGGCGGTTCTGTATTTTCCTTAATGAAAAGCGGTGATTATGTTTTTTTTATTCTTTGCATTTATATA